>JAGKTK010010181.1:8842-31641 GCA_018397895.1 Paralithodes camtschaticus | reverse complement strand
GTACTCTTTTAACAAGAACAATTAATTATAAAGAATAATAATAATAACAATAGAAAAAGTTAATTATTAATACATACAGACAGAAAGTAAGCAGAGGTTATAATAGAAACTTCAAGTTAACCCACTGAGCCCCAGCGACGCAGCGTTTGCGTCAGCAATGTATGTAACGCTAAACCCCAGCGACGCAACAGTTGCGTCAGTGTTACTTCGGTCCTATGGCACCTAGAGGGCTCAGATTTTTATGGGAGCTGTGTAAGTATCCCACGCAACCATAAAAATGGTTGAAAACTCTCAGTTCAACTGCGTGCGCGTGAGCGCGCAAAAACCGGAATTTTGGGTGTTATTGCCTTCAATTTTTTTCTCTTGTAAAATCCGTTTTCGGGGGCTCCGTAGGACCAATTTTTGACCTTTTTTATTTATTTTTTTTTTTTTCCTTCATTCCTAACCCATTCGCTATTGTTTCTGGAAAAAAAAACTTTTTTCAAAACCGGCTGGTCCCTGGTGGTACATTTATTAATAACTAGCTGGGGCTCAGTGGGTTAATAATGCTTGATTAAAATTATTGATATAAAATTTTAAAATACAGTCACAATAATTGACCTTAAAAAGATTAAATTTATGCAACAATTTACTTGCAACAAAACCTCTGTCTACTAAGAGTCTGTATAGTAACCTAGCTCTATCCCAAAAGTCTTCTACTCTGGTACAAATTTTACAAAATCTTATTAGCTGGGAATAAAAACAATTATAAGTTATTAAAAAAGGAATAGAGTAATCAAGTTGATGTTTCTACCAATTAGGAAGAATCAGCCAGGGAATGTGTGGAAATGCATAACCTATTTGAGGAGCATAGAGGAACAAGGCCGCATAAGCCAATACCCCCATATTCTAAAAGCACACTTAAGTTCTGCACTAAAAATTCATGAACAAATTAAACTAAATTAGTGCTCGGTTTGAAACCAAATGATATTTAGCCCTTTACCACAAATTTGGACTGTTGTATTATCTTTGTACGATATAGGGTTAGGGAAGCACTTAAGTGTGGTTCTAAAATACAGGGATGACTGCTAATTTGTGATAAAGGGCTGACTATCATACAGTTTCAGAAAGATAACTATGTTCCTTTTTATTTCATTCATGAAGGTGTGCAGCACTTAAATGTGGTTTTAGAATACTGGGGGAATGGCTTTTGCGGAATTGTTCTTTTAAGCTCCTCATTTGCTCTAGCCCTTTTTTAGTTATGACGAAAGTGCATTGTTATATGTGCGAATAGTTTGCTTGGGAACCAGATTAACTTGCGCATGTAGTTGTACACCCTATGTGGTGGATTGTGTTTTTTTTTTCAAATGTTATTTTATTAAGCGGTTTCCACATAGCGATTTTGATTAGTTCCTTTGTGTTTATCTTGTGTCGTCCCAGTTTTGGTTTGTTTATTTTGCAAGTTTTACATTATAATTACTTAAAATGAATAGACTATGGTTAGTATCAATGTAACCTGTTGCCTTGAAAATAAACTATGCGGGGATTACATTTTTGGCTGGGAATGTATTAAAAATATCCAAAAGTAAATTCTATACTTAAATAACAAGATGAACAAGGTGTGAACTGACCAAACTGTAGAGGCTTGAGAGTGCCGAGGTAGACTTCCATGAGTGACTTGGTGGAGGCGGGTTGTGCGGCCGCCCCTCCGTCAGGCTGGTCCTCTCGTTCCATCTCCTGCTGTAGTCGCTCTGTGCACACCTACGGGTGAAGGTGATTGTGCTCGAGTAAAGGAAGCCGTGATCTAGGTTTGCTAGTTTCTTCATAATTACATGTGAGGCACTATTGAATCTGCTGATGTGGAGAACACGGTTCATAAAAAACACCAGCCTTAACCCTTCTATCTATCCAAGACAGAGCAAGAACACAAACCACAACAGATAACAACGAGCACACAAAAACAAAACACACATTCACAAATATCTAGGTCGTTCAGGAGAAGACCCAGAGAACTGGGTCACCAAGGTCCCTCCAGCACTCCCCCGGCCCCCGACCACCAGGAGAGGTTCCGATCTCGGCAGGCAGAGATGCAGCGAAGCCCTACCACCACAAGCCCGCCCACCACACTTCCAGGCGCACCCTTCATATTAATCGTCTCCACAGGCCAGGCGCCTGATGGACTATTATCTAGTCCAACCTGCGCCCGACCCCTTCCCCCAAATTATCACGTGTTCACTTATCTATTCACAAGCATTCTCCATTCATTCCTGTTTATTACCACTTCTCTTGCCTGATCTATAGTCATTCCTCTATCATCCAAAGCTTGCCTTCCACAGTCTCTCCATCTCAATGGGGGTCTTCCTGCCCTTCTATCTCCCCTTGTATCTGACTCACATATTCTCTTTGTAAGCCTTTCATCTTCCATTCGTTCAACATGACCATACCAGCTCAGCACCGTTCTGTCCACTCTGGCTGACAAATGTTCCTGCTGCCCCACTCTCCTACGTATCTCTTCATACCTCAATCTGTCTCCACGAATAACTCCACACATACTTCTCAAGCAGCTCATCTCCATCACATCCAGCTTTCTTCTCTCCTTTTCCTTCAGAGCCCATGTCTCAGCCCCATATATCACTGTTGGCACAACAATTCCTTGCAATGACGTATGCCTCAGAAACATGGGCCGTTAAAGTAGAGGATGTCAACAGAATGGAACGTAATGAGATGAGAATGGTGAGATGGATGTGTGGGGCCAGGCTGCAGGATAGAATAACAAATGTTGAGCTGAGGAGACGTTTAGGTATAAAGAGTATTGGCAAGATGATGCGTACAAGTAGACTGGGATGGTATGGACATGTGGAGAGAATGGATGAACAAAATTGGGTGAAAAATACAGGTCTGTGATTGTGGAGGGAGCTGCACCAAGTGGTGGACCGAGGAAGACCTGGGATCGCACTATACGTGCCGATCTCAAATCCAAAAACTGAAGTGCAGCAGACAACCTCAGAATCGAGAACAATAACCGGCCCCTTCAGTAAATTTAACTTCAATAACAAAAACATTAGGTGGGAAGAGGTAAATCAAGAAATAGAGGAAATAGACTGGGAAGATTTAATGAATAACCTGACACCAGCAGAATGTCTAGTCCTAATAACAGAAACCATGACCCAAATCTGTAGCCACCATATACCTGCAAGACAAACAAGACGAAGAAGCAAACAAGATCGGGAAAGGAGGAGGCTGTACAGAAGAAGAAAATTACTCACACAAAGACGCACACATCAAAATCTACAGGATAGGCAAAAGGCCGAAATAGATAGAGAAATTGTGGAAATTGAACAAAGGCTAAGAATATCATATGAACTACAACATATGGAAGAGGAGAGGAAAGCTATTGCAGGTATAAAGGAAAATTCCAAATACTTCTTTTCATACGCCAAACAAAAGGCTAAAACAGTATCAAACATCGGCCCACTAAGCAAAGGGGACGGCTCTTTCACAGGGGACAAAAAGGAAATGAGCGAACTCTTACGCAGGCAGTATGAAATGGCATTCAGTGAGCCTGATGAAACAAAACTCATCAGAGACCAAAATATATTTTTCATGAAAACCTCCCCCACAGAAACCCCCCAGATGCTGGATATTGATTTCGGTCCAAAAGACATAGAAGAGGCCATTTCCAACATGCCATCCCACTCGGCACCAGGCCCGGACTCCTGGAATTCGATCCTAATGAAGAAATGTAAGGAAAACCTCTCAAAACCCCTGGCTATAATGTGGAGAAGGAGTCTAGACACTGGTGAATTACCAGATAGCTTGAAAAATGCAATAATTGCCCCACTGCATAAAGGAGGGAGTAAAGCACTACCAAAAAACTACCGCCCGGTAGCTCTAACCTCCCACATCATTAAAGTTTTCGAGCGAGTCCTGCGAAGCAAAATCTCAACATTCATGGAGGCAAATGAACTACACAACACCGGTCAACATGGATTCAGAGCGGGAAGATCATGTCTCTCACAACTTTTGGAACACTGACAAAATTCTTAAAGCGCTAGAAGAAAAGAAAAACGTGGATGTCATTTACACCGATTTTGCTAAGGCATTTGATAAATGTGACCATGGTATAATAGCCCACAAACTCGAAGCAAAAGGTATAACGGGGAAAATCGGAAGGTGGATATACAATTTTTTGTAAACCGAAAACAATCAGTAGCAGTAAACCAAGTCACATCTGAGCCTTCGGATGTCAAAAGCTCAGTGCCTCAAGGAACAGTGCTAGCGCCCCTTCTGTTCCTCATACTAATTTGCGACATAGATACCAACACTAAACACAGTACGGTGTCGTCTTTTGCTGATGACACAAAATTAAGCAAGATAGTAAACACACAAGAGGACACGGGCCGACTGCAGGAAGACATGAATGTAGTGTTCCAGTGGACCAGGAAAAACAACATGCAATTCAATGAAGAAAAATTCCAATTAATACGGTAAGGAGATAATAATGGCGTTAAAGAAATTACAAATTACTTAACAGAATCTAACCACATAATAGAACGGAAAGACAGTGTGAAAGACCTTGGGGTATTAATGTCTGAAAATATGGGTTTCAAAGCACATAACCAGGTCAAAGTTGCGGCTGCGAAATGTCTAACGGGTTGGATTCTACGTACATTTAAAACACGCGGTGAATTACCTATGATAATGCTCTTCAAATCTTTAGTGCTACCACGGCTTGAATACTGTAGCGTATTAACATCCCCATACAAAGCATGTGAAATAAATGACTTAGAGAGTGTACAAAGAAATTTAACTTCGCATATAAGTTCGATAAAACATCTACACTATTGGGAGCGTTTAAGAGCACTGAATCTGTACTCGCTGGAACGTAGAAGAGAACGTTACCTAATAATATACACATGGAAAATCGCAGAGGGTTTAGTACCAAACCTACATACTCCGATAGTCATGAAATTCAGAGATAGGAGAGGCTGGGAATGCGAAATCCCCCGGATGAATAACAGGGGTGCTATGGGCTCTCTGCGAGAGGGCTGGTTATCATACAGAGGCCCACGTCTCTTCAACAAACTCCCACGGCGAGTAAGAGACATGAGGGACGTCTCGTTAGACAACTTCGAGAGAGCCCTCGATGTCTAACTGCAAAAAGTGCCAGACAAGCCCATCCTCGCGAGGGAGCGAGCTGTCGCTTCAAACAGTCTACTACACCAAAATCACCACCCATAACGAGGGGCGCCACGCTCCTTGGTGCCGCTAGAAGAGTGGCGAACACATCAAAAGTATCAAAAGTAAGTAAGTAGCCCTTAACAGGGTTGCCTGGAACGCCGCTATTAGGACAAGAGACAAACTGCACGTATGTGTGGAGCACTCAGTCTTAAAATGTTATGTATGTATGTATACATTGCACTTTTTACTTTCATTCCGAGATTTCTCGTCTTCCCACATACAGTACTTCCTATTTCTCTGAAAACCTTCCTTCCTTCACACACACACACACACACTCTGTTTTACCTCCATTTCCATACCTCCACTCCTGCTTATTTTCCTCCTAGATATTTAAAACACTCTACTTGTTCCAATATTTCCCTATCCAGCCTCACATCTAGATTCACCCTACAATCACCCCTATTATTATGTTCCTTCCAACAACCAACAATACTCCTAAAATCGATCAATGAAATTTTACAAACACATGTGGCAGTCCGTGAACTCGAACCCAGGATGCTCACACCGAAAATCAACACCTTATACATTGCACCACGAAGACGGTTAAAAGGTTGGTGGACACTGCCTACGATTTATTATGCAACTTCGAATCCTGCATATCAATCTAAGCATGTACACACATCCCAACTGCAACTCACGTAGGCTATGCATATGTGAATGGAAAGAGCAATTAATGGGGCCTTAACCACTAGGGAAGTCCTCTCGATAAATTACTCCTGAACCAATATCAATTATTATGTTCCTTCCAACAACCAACAATACTCCTAAAATCGATTAATGAAATTTTACAAACACATGTGGCAGTCCGTGGACTCAAACTATTTCACACCATTACTTTACTTTTATTGACGTTCACCATCAGTTTCCTCCTTCCACAAACCACACCAAACTCTTTGACTACACGCTGCAGTTTCTCCTCAGAATCCGCCACCAACGCTGTGTCATCAGCGAACAGCAACTAATTCAACTCCCAATCTCTACCATTCTTTCCTACTAAACCCAATCCTTAACTATTACTAATTATTATTAGTTGCAATGAAGTAATGGCAGTTCATATGTAAATATCTGTGTACAGGAAACATTTTTTGTTCAAAACTTTTCTTCCTTTATGGTATAAAAAAATGGTAAGAGGTGGATAAATGGTGTTGGTAGCAAAAAAGCTATAAGTGATAAATTATATGAAGCCTTCTTATTATTATTATCATCATTATTTATTATCCTTCTTTCTCTAAAATTATCATTCCTTTTTCTTATTAGGTTATTAATTAAAAGTACCCTTACCTTGACCACAACAGCAGTGTTCTGTATATCAGGGACAATCAGGGACAATCCCTCCTCCTGTTCTGTATCGTCCGTTGAACTATTATTACTATTCCCTCCGCTGCCGTTATTACTATTCCCTCTGGTGGCCGGGCCGATGGTGGTTATATTGGTCCGCTCGTCTGTTGCTCCCGTGCTCGCTCCGTTTCCGCTGTTGGCTGTGGGCGTTAGCTTTGAGGACTTCCACCGCAGCTTGGCCATGTAGGTGTTCACTGTGGTCTTCATTTTCTCCAGTAAGGTGGGTATGCAGGGTAGGGCATTGGCATCGGGAGTACTGGAATGCGAAAGTACATTAATAAAATATACAGTAATTGAGATAAGAGATGCAGTTTTTAATGCTGTACACTCCTTTGATTGACAGGGCTAGGGCATGCCCTTGTTTCAGGGACTAACTGAACATTTGCCCTGAATCGCTAAAACAAGCTACCCAAACTCTTGACATCTACCAATGGCACGGCCTGGGATCGAACTGCCGACCCTTCAATTAGCAGCCAGACACGCTGCCGACCATGCAAAGGGTCTTCTGAGGCCATCAATTGTTAACACTAAGTTCTGTAACAATGGTGAGAATAATGCTATCTAGAGGTCCTGTAGTAGGAGAGAGTGGCAAGCTTTTTATTTGGACGCCATTTAGGTGCCTTAATTGTCAAATAAAGGGGTTTTATTATATTTTTGATCATATAGAATATATAGTATAGTAAATAGCACCAGATAGTGTTACGGGGTAAACATCTTACTGTAGTGATATGATTGTGGTGGTGGAGATATTTGTAGTGGAGGTACTGGAGGGTGGTGCAGGGCCAGAGTTGTTGGGCATTAATAGTAGTGGTGCCAGGCTCGGGGTTACTGACAGGCCTCGCACCAGGGCCAGCAGGGCGCGGTACAGCGGCACGTGGCGAGACATGTCCAGTACTGACGAAGGAGAGGACCAGGTTAAGTTACATAGTTACACAATTCATTGATTTAATTAGTTAGGTTTATTTGTAAATTAATTGGCGAGTTGGTGAAGACAAATAAGAATTTATCCAGGTTCAGGAGTAATTTATAACGAGGCCTTCCTTTGTGGTTAAGAACCCCATTAATTACCCCTTCCATTCGTCTAATCATTTAGTTATCAGAGTGCAGTTGGGGGTATGTACAGGCTAAGATAAATATGCAGTATTCGAGAATGCATAATATATCGTAGTCTTGTGCATAAACCTTTAACGGTCTTCATAGCCTAGTGCTTAGTGTGCGGAATTACGGTGTGAGTATCCTAGGTTCGAGTCCTTGGAGTACCACATGTATGCATTACTTTCGTTGATTTCATTAGTTAGGT
Source organism: Paralithodes camtschaticus (assembly GCA_018397895.1). Taxonomy (NCBI): domain Eukaryota; kingdom Metazoa; phylum Arthropoda; class Malacostraca; order Decapoda; family Lithodidae; genus Paralithodes; species Paralithodes camtschaticus. The sequence continues at coordinate 23,783 of JAGKTK010010181.1, read as the reverse complement.
TTATTTGAAAATTAATTGGCGAGTTGTTGAAAACAAATATGAATCTATAAGAAATTATATCTATCAAACTATCTATATACTGTACTCAGGCACATACCCTATTTTTTTTTTCTTTTTAAGCTGGGGGTGGCGAACTCGAGACTAAGCCCGAAAAAAAAAAAAAAAAAAAAAAACGCACGCATCTAGGTCGCCCAGGAGAAGACCCAGAGACTCAGGTCCATTTGAAGTCTCCAGCAAGATTCTCAGGTCCAAAACCTCCCCGAGAGGTTCCGGTCTCAGCAGGCAAACATGCAGCAAAGCTATACCACTACAAGCCCGCCCACCACGCATCCAGGCGTAATTGGAAATCTATTTATATATAATTTGGAAATTTGTTGTTGTTGTTGTTGTTGTTGTTGTTCCCTAAGCTGCCAGGCCGAACAGCCCCGAGTCCCTGAGGAAGGCCATGGCCATGATCGGGCTTTCCCACAGAGCTCTCATTGAGTGTAGGTTGTGTTGTTGGCGTAAGTGGTTGTGTGAAATGCAGTCTTCTATGATGTGTTTAATGGTATGGGGTGCTGTGTTACATCCCGGGCAGGCGTCGACAACGGAGTCATCCAGTCTCTTCTGATAGCTCAGGAGAGCTGGATGGTGTCCGCATCTCAGCCTGGCCAGGTGAAATTTGGAAACAAACAAATTTGGAAATTTGTTGTGTTCTGTTGTGTTGTCCCTATTCGGGCTCTGTCTCGAGTCGGCCACCCCCAGTAAAAAAAATGGGGAATGGGCCTGAGCATATAGATATAAAGAGATAGATAGGAAATCCATGTACAGGGCTCTCTCAATATTCGCTGGGGTTACGTTTCCGAAAATGCCGCGAATAGCTGAATCCGCGAATACTCATTACAGATTCCCCAAGTTACTCCCTATCTAAATACCTTATAATGTAACACTTGCAAAATAAACAAACCAAAACAGGGACGACACAATATAAAGGCAAAAGAACTTATCAAAATCGCTATGTGGGAATAACGCTTTAGCAAAATAACATTTTGAAATAAAAGAACACAAAACCACCACATAGGGTGTACATCACTACATAAGCAAGTTAATCTGTTTCCCAAGCAAATTAATCGCACACATAATGCACTCTCATCATGTTCAAGGAATTAGTCAATTTGGGAAGTTCAGGACATTCTGGTAAATTCTACTAAATTCTGTATGAATACAGAAATTACAGTTTATGTCAAAATTTTCTATTAAAGCAAATTTGCAATTTGTATATATGTATATGTATGTATATGCTTAGGCCCAATCCCCACTTTTCCTATTTTTATTTTTATTTTCTATTTTACTCTATTTTATTATTTTTTTGTTTTTATTTTCTTGGGGGTGGCCGACTCAAGACAGTAAGAACAGGGAAGACACATGACAGAACAACGAACAAACACAGACAAAACACAAAATTCACACACATCTAGGTCACCCAGAGACCAGGGTCACCAAGGTCGCTCCAGCACTCCTTCGGCCCCCGACCACTCGGAGAGGCTCCGATCTCGGCAGGCAGACATGCAGCGGAGCCAAAGCCACAAGCCCGCCCACCACACTTCCAGGCGCACCCTTCATATTAATCGTCTCCCCGGGCCAGGCGCCTGATGGACTATTATCTAGTCCAACTTGTGCCCGACCCCTTCCCCCAAATGACCACGTGTTCACTCAACTATTCACAAGCATTCTCCATTCATTCCTATTTATTACCACTTCCTTTGCCTGATCTATAGTCATTCCTCTATCATCCAAAGCTTGTCTTACACAGTCTCTCCATCTCAATGGGGGTCTTCCTGCCCTTCTATCTCCCCTTCTATTCTCTTTGTAAGCCTTTCATCTCCCATTCTTTCAACATGACCATACCAGCTCAGCACCCTTCTGTCCACTCTGGCTGACAAATGTTCCTGTTGCCCCACTCTCCTACGTATCTCTTCATTCCTCAATCCGTCTCTACGAGTAACTCCACACATACTCCTCAAGCAGCTCATCTCCATCATCTCTATCACATCCTTTTACTTGTATATTTTCTAGATCTCAAGTGATGGCGTCTCTTCCGTGGATTGACCTCCCAATCTGCCAGCCTAGATGGATTGGAAGCCAAAGCGTCACATTTTCCCTTTGCCCCTCAACTTTCTCTTCTAATTGCGGAGGGGCACAGAGCCCTGGATGGAGCTTTGGTTTCCCGGACGTTTCCGCACCCTCCTCAGCTCCCTGACATTCTTACAATTTCTTACAGTAGATCCTCTGGAAAAAGGCAAACTAGGCCTGTGTATCCGGCTCAGTGCCAGTACTTGCACTGCTGCGGTCGTTCACGGTGTTGGCGGCGGCGGAAGCAGACGCAACATTTTTACTATTCTGTATTTTTGCTTTGTAATCAAACTTCAAATCTTGTCTTCCCCATGCTTTATCAAGATTACTTTCAAACTTCCTTACTGATTTGGAATCGACTACATACTGGGGCAATGCATTCCACTCATTTACCACTATCACAAAATGAGTTCTTTGCCTTTTCAAGTCTATTTCTTTCCTTGTAAATTTTCTTAGAGTGTCCTCTCGTTCTTGTTCCCTCCCTCATCAAGAAGATACCTTCACACACATCCTCATCATACTTTCCTGATACTATCTTAAAAGTCTCTATCATATCCCCTCTCTTTCTCCTATATGCCAGTGTCCTCAACCTCTGCTCATAGCCCACGTTCTTCAACGTTGGTACCAGCTTGCTAGCTCTCCTCTGCACATGGAGTGGCTTTGGTCACCCAGGCTTTATTGTGGTAGGCAGGGAGGGTTCTGTGGGGGCGCTCGGTTATGGCCTTGGCCTTGCTCGAGGCCTTGGAGCTGTTCGGCCAGGCAGCCTGAGGAACAACAACAAATAACCTACTGTACATTAATTTTATAGTACAAACAAATTAAGCATACAGATATTACAAAGGTAAGCAATTGATAATATCAAAAGTGAAAAGATACAATAAAAAGGTATAATAATTGTAAATAGGAAAAAGTAATAAAAATTCCTCCTTTGTCAAGTTAAAGTCTGTCTCGTATTTGTTTGCATTTTATCGATCGCTTGGACCCAACAACTCTCTATGTATCAATCCCTTATACATTAGCATAACTATGTCATTGTGTTATTTGGTCTTTTTTTAATTTATGAATAATTTCTAATGCGATGGAATTGAAAAAAATAATATCCTTCCAGCACAAAAATAAATAACAAATAACGGTTAACAAAAGATTTGTTCCCATCTTCTCCAGATAGACACTGAGCAAATTGGTGTGACCGTCCGACCGTGGATTTACCTTTTTTTCATGGCATATTTTTGCCTTGAAAGTGTGTCTAAACAAAACTATGGGGAATTATTTTACCATGTTTTTAATTGACATTTGTGTAATTTTGGCTGATTATGAGTTGGTGGAATTTTTTGTTCTTATCTTTAAATCCATCCCATCAGGAATGATTCACAGATTTTATAGACACCAAATATTATACACTAATAAGTTTGTTCAATAGTTTTGCATTCTCAATAAGGTTCATAAATTTCTTGTCTACTTTCTGGTCAATTGCACCATAACATATGGAGGGGGGAGGGAGGGAGCGGACTGGCTGACGGGAGGTAAATAAACGTATGGCAGGCGCGGCTGATTCAAACCATGTCTAACCTTTATTTTTATTATTCATATATATTTTAATATATTCTAGGAGCCAACCGCGAATAAGACAATCAGCGGACATAGAATCTGCGTAAATTGCAGGATTCCTGTATGCATCTGTAAGACTGAATTCGCAGTTCTTAACCCACGAAATCCGGGGGGCCTCATATGTTCCCGATCGCTGTGTCCGGGGCCCTTTTTGTACAGGCAAACTTTATAATTCAGGAACTACTGATTGAGACCACCAGGAGCAGTCAATTTTTTTGCGAATTGTAGAACTTTTTGTTGTATGTAGAATGCCATTGAGATGACATCGTTACGACACGTGGTTGCCGTGTTATGACGATTTTAGTGGCGATTTTTACCAGCACATTTTGCCTCATATGAGGCCTCCCGGATTCCTGCCAATATTTTGTTTTGCCTCATATGAGGCCTCCCGGATTCTGAGGGTTAAGCAACTAATTTCCACCCTTATCGAACATGTGAGTCAGATACAAGGGGAGATAGAAGGGCAGGAAGACCCCCATTGAGATGGAGAGACTGTATAAGGCAAGCTTTGGATGATAGAGGAATGACTATAGATCAGGCAAGAGAAGTGGTAATAAACAGGAATGAATGGAGAATGCTTGTGAATAGATGAGTGAACACTTAGTCATTTGGGGGAAGGGGTCGGGCGCAAGTTGGACTAGATAATAGTCCATCAGGCGCCTGGCCCGGGGAGACGATTAATATGAAGGGTGCGCCTGGAAGTGTGGTGGGCGGGTTTGTGGTGGTAGGGCTTCGCTGCATTTCTGCCTGCCGAGATCGGAACTTCTCCGGGTGGTCGGGGGCCGGGGGAGTGCTGGAGGGAGCTTGGTGACCCTGGTCTCTGGGTTTTCTCCTGAATGACATAGATGTATGTGAATTTGTGTTTTGTTTGTGTGTTCGTTGTTTTGTGTTGTGTTTTGTGTTGTCCCTGCTCTTGCTCTGTCTTGAATCCCCCCCCCAAAAAAATATAAAAATAATAAATAATTTTTTTTTTTTTTTTTCTTTTTTGAAAAGTGGAGATTGGGCCTGAGTAAATAGTAAATAGATAACAAAAATCAAAATATAAACCAAAATGTATCTAACCTGAGTCATTGCTGAGGTTTGAGGCGATGGTTGTGATGAGGCCGGAGTTCTGGAAGAGGTGTAGAAGGGGTGGGGGGAGGGCCGGGGGTGTGTGGGAGGGAGGGGAGGTATTAGTGGTGGTAGTGGGTGGTAGGAGGGGAGGATTATCACGCGACCCTCCTCCTCCCTCCGCCTGAGAGTCTAAGCTTCCACCCGCTGACGCTTCCCCGCCACCGTTGGTTTGTTGTTGAAGCTCCGGTGGCAAGATATCACCTGCAATAATAACAATAACTAGTTAAAAAAAACAAAAAAAAATCATATTACGGTACCAGTAATACATGCATATCTATTAAGACCAAGTGGTCCACACAGGGTGCGGTTTCAATCTCCAGTCCTAATAGCGGCGCTCCAGGCAGCCCTGTTCTAGGTTGCCGTAGATGCATCACTTACAGTATCTTACAGTATCTTACAGAATCTTACAGTAGATCCTCTTGAAAAAAGTCAAACTAGGCCTGTGTATCCAGCTCAGTACCAGTACTTGCACTGCTGCGGATATTCACGGTGTTAGCGGCGGTGGCAGCAGACGCAACATTTTTACTATTCTGTATTTTAGCTTTGTAATCAAACTTCACCTCTTGTCTTCCCCATGCTTTCTCAAGATTGCTTTCAAACTTCTTTACTGATTCGGAATCGACCACATACTGGGGCAGTGCGTTCCACTCATTTACCACTATCACAAAAAGAGTTCTTTGTCTTTTTAAGCCTAGTTCTTTCCTTGTAAATTTTCGTAGAGTGTCCTCTCGTTCTTGTTTCCTCCCGCATCAAGAAGGTACCTTCACACAAATCATATTTTCCTGACACTATCTTAAATGTCTCGATCATATCCCCTCTCTTCCTCCTATATGGCAGTGTCGGGAGTCTCAGTGTCCTCAACTCTACTCATAGCCCAGGTTCTTCAAAGTTGGTACCAGCTTGCTAGCTCTCCTCTGCACTTTCTCCACCGCTTCTATATCTTTCACCTTATATGGAGCCCACACCTGGTTCGCATATTCCAGGTGTGGCCTAACCAGCGCTGTATAGAGATTGCTAAAGGTTTCTTCATCCAGTGGCACAAATGTCCTCCTTATCAGCCCTAATATTTTCTCCGCTAAATGTTCTGAGAACTTTAACTTCTTGTCTATCACTACCCCTATATCCTTTTCTGCACTCACTTCCTCCATTGTTTTATACATACTGTATCCTACCTTGTCTGTCTTGTTTGTCCCAATCCGCATGTACTGTACAGTACTTGCGTTTTTTTTGGATGAAAAGGCATTAACCAATGTTCAGACCATCCCTTCATGCACTCCACATCTCCTTGAAGCAAACCCACATCTTCCTTACTCCTCACTCTTCTACTGTATATAGCTTGGGGTCATCTCCATATATATATATCTCACTTCCATTTGTTATAACTTCAGGTAAGTCGTTAATGAACATGACAAACAGTCACGTTATTAGGTAGTAGGGGTAGGCAGCCCCGCCCAGGGAAGTACTACCGCCAAGGTTTCGGGAGACTCAGGGAATAGCCTGAATTCCATTTTCTCTCCCAGGCCTTGGTAGCTGGATACACATCTTTCTGCCTCACACATCAGGGGTATCAGGAAAACCCTCTTTATATAACATACACATCCAACTTCACGACATTGCCCTACATCGCTATCCTCTATCCATAAAACACTACTCTTCCCACTACATATCATACATGTAACACCATACACCTTACCCAATAAATATGGCAGTACAATTGTTAAGAGCAAAATTGGTGGTCCCTCGGATATCCACCCCCGGCAGGGTTGGGTCATTGACACAGGGCCCTCCCGGTCGTCATCATGCGACTGTGTCAAGAGCATTGCAACGTCCCAAATCTGCTCTTCGGTGCAGCTTTTTCTTTAGCAATATAAGGGGACTTCACTCTAACATCAATTCTGTACACCAATTTCTTCAAGCAGAATCCCCTACTCTCCTTTTTTGACAGAGACTCAAGTAACATCCACATCTGACACGTCTAGATTTAATTTTCCAGGTTATCAACTGCTCCAAAATTTCAGACCTAAAGGAGGTTGCTTCGCAAAATCTGAAATTGCCCTGGAGGAGGTTACTAGTTTCAATGGTCTCTATTTTGATTATTCTGTATACAAATTAATTTCTGCTGGTAAATTTAAATACATATGTTGCATCTACTGTTCCCCAAATACTCCTCCAGAGCAAAGTCTTTTTGATTCTCTGTCCTCACAACTCAGTGTCCTCAACTTAAATGCTTCTTCTGAAATCACTGTGTTGGGTGATTTTAATGTCCATAATGTTGAATGGCTCACTCATTCAGCCAGGACTGATGATGCTGGTCTTGAATGTGAGCTATTTGCAGACTCATTTAATCTCACTCAACTAGTCAACCAACCCACCCGTGTACCAGATAATCCTAATCATAATTCCCACCTACTGGACTTATTTTTAACCCTAGATTAGCGGCCTATGAGTTTATTTATGTGTACTGCCTAGCGGGGTGTTTTTAGCCAAAATAGGGCTGTTTACGTGATCATTTTCATGCCTAAATAAGACCCAGAACGTAAAACAAGTATCTATCCCTGAAAGGGCATGAACAGAGCTTTCGAATGACACCATAACGATCCTTGTATGATGGATAGTTTTCTTGCAAAAACCGTGCAACGCGAGTGCAAAAAGCAGGTAATTCGGTACTTTCCCCATATAATTGAGTATGTAGCGAGTGAGAGAGGGAGGAGGGAGCTGAGATTCGTGTCAGTAGGTCCACCGCGGTGGTCTGGAGCAGTCATACACTCGCTAGTCTCCTGCCACCACTTGTCTCTCTCTCTCAGCAACATTACGTGCTGAAATTGCCACTCGAGTTATGTCGAGCGCCGCTAGTTAGTCCAGATTTATTAAATACGACTTAAGTGGTGAGCCGCTAAAGAAGGGTTAACAACCAATTCAGAAAATTATGATGTTACAGTGAGGTCCCCGCTTGGATCTTCTGATCACTGTCTGATACAGGCCACCTGTCTATCACCTACCACACCTTCCCACTCTGAACCTGTTTTGGTGACTAAATGGCATTACGATAGGGCAGACTGGGAGGGTCTTCAAGGTTTCTTTATTGATATTCCCTGGACCTCTTTCTTTTCTAATGATGCACACTCCACCTTGAGCCACATACAAGATTTTGTAAAAATTGGAATGGAAACTTTTATTCCTCATCAAAAGTACATTAAAAGATCTAATTCACCTAAATGGTTTGACCATAATTGTGCTAGAGTAACTGAACAAAAAGCAATAGCCTACAATGCATACACAAGATCAAAAACACATGAAGCCTTTAATTACTTTAGAAACATCAGAAATCATGCCAAAACTGTATTAAACCTAACTAAATCAAACTTTCTCCACAAGCAGGCAAATAAACTTTTAAATAATCCAAATGATATCAAAATATTTTGGTCTACTCTTAACTCATTCAAATCCAACTTCACAACTGCTTCATCCATTCCACCATTAAAATCTCCGACTGGCAATCTTGTAAGTGACCCACGAGGTAAAGCTAACCTTCTTGCGGATATTTTCTCCACCAACTCAACCTTAGATGAAATAAATCAAGATGTCCCTGTACTTAATTTTAATTCGCCTGAAATTCCCTCACTTAAGATCCACACCAGACATGTCAAAACTATTTTGCAGAATCTCTCAGTAGATAAGGCTCCTGGTCCAGATGAAATTCCTCCAATAGTACTTAAGAATTGCTCCTTGGTGCTCGCTCCTGTATTGGCAAATTTTTTCCGTCGATGTACTCATACCTCATGCTTCCCAGTACCCTGGAAAGAAGCAAACATCCATCCAGTTCCTAAAAAAGGTGCCTCTTCAGATCCATCAAACTACAGACCAATAGCTATAACTTCCACTCTTGGTAAAGTCTTTGAAATTATATTAAATAATCACATAATTAAGCATCTTGAGAATAATAAATTAATCAGTGATAGGCAATATGGTTTTAGACGATGTCGATCAACTGCAGACATTCTTTGCCTTCTTATGCATCAAATCAACCAAGCTACAGACCAACATGGTGAAACACATACAATAGCACTGGATATATCAAAGGCATTTGATAGAGTCTGGCATCAATCCTTATTGTCGAAGATGTCACACTACGGCCTTGCATCATTAGTTCCACTAATTTCTTCTTATCTTCATAACAGAAAAATACGTGTAATGGTAGATGGCCTTTATTCTCAATTTCACTCAATAAATGCTGGTGTTCCCCAGGGATCAGTTTTGGCCCCAACTCTGGTCCTCATTCATATCAATGATCTCATATCTACCACTCATAATCCAATACATTCCTACGCAGATGACTCAACACTCCACAGTTCCTTCACATTTACCAATTCTTTCACCCAACCCGATCTTATAAATTCAAAAATAAGCACTGCAATTTCTCTGAACCAGGACCTTTCTAGAATTGAAGAATGGGGACAAAAGAATCTAGTTTCCTTTAATGCACAGAAAACCAAGTACATTCAATTTTCTAACCGACAGAATCTCACCGACTCCCATATATTTTTTAATGATGTAAATATTCCCACTTCCCCTAGTATTGACATTCTCGGTGTAACATTAACTACTAACTTGAGCTGGACACATTATGTTAGAAGCATTGCTAAGAATGCCTCTAAAAAACTGGGACTCCTGTACAGAGTTCGAGAATTCTTCACTGATGAGCAGTTGGCCGTAATATATAAAAGTCATGTGCGTTCTCAGATGGATTACTGTTCACCTCTGTGGAGTGGAAGTGGAGTGGTTGCATTGAGGCAGTTGGACATAATTCAAAATAAAGCTTTTAGATTAATCAATAACCCTGCAATCACACAGGACCTTCCTACATTATCCATACGAAGAAACGTTGCATCCCTTGCATTATTCTACAGATATTTTCACAGCAATTGTTTCGAGGAACTTGCTTCAATTGTGCCGCCTCTCCACATCTTTCCCCGTAGAACTAGGGCAGCTGAGAGCGCCCATGAATTTACACTTTCTCCTCCACAATGCAGAACTTCTGCTTATCAAAATTCATTTATCCCTAGAACTACTACTCTTTGGAATTCACTTCCCTCGAATTGCTTTCCACAAACTTACAATCTACAAATGTTTAAATCCAGTTGTTACAAACATTTTATGAATGGAGGATGCCTTTAGGCACATGGACCTTTTTGTTTTATCTGTGTTTTTCCTTCCTCCGTTCATTGTCTCTTAACCCGTACAGCCCCAGCGACGCGTCTGACGCGTCGGCGATGTATGTAACGCACAGCCCCAGAGACACGTCTGGCGCGTCACCCTAATTGCGCCGACCGTAACCTCAGGTGTAGCCACTCAAGAGGGCTCAGATTTGTATGGAACTGTGTACGTATCCCACGCAACCGTGCCGATGGTTGAAAACTCTCAAAGTCCAGGTGCGTGCGCGTGAGTGCGCAATAACCTGTTTTTTTGGGGTAATTGCCTTCAATTTTTTACTCTTGTAAAATACGTTTTCGGGGGCTCTGTAGGACCATTCTTTAAGCTTTTTGAACAGTTTTTCGTGGTTTTTCCTTCATTCCTAACCCATTCGCTATTGTTTCTGGAATAAAACAATTTTTTGAAAACCGGCCGGGTTCTGGTGAACAAACATTACAAAACTAGCCGGGGCTCCACGGGTTAAAAAAAAAACAAAAAAAAGTAGTGGTCCCAACACAGATCCCTGAGGTACCCCACTTGTAACTTCCCTCCACCCCGAGCCTATTCCATTCACCAGTACCCTCTGTCTTCGATCTTTCAGGAAGGCCTCTATCCACTTTACACATTCTCTTATATTATAACTTCTAACCTTCTCTAATAGCCTTTTGTGTGGGACCTCGTCGAAGGCCTTCATAAAATCGCAATACTGTATACCACGTCTATAACATCCCCATCCTCCAGTATTTGCATCCACTCATCGACCACCCTAAAGAGCTGAAGCACCGTCGACCTCCCCGGTAAGAATACGAACTGTCTCCCACTGAAAAGTTGGTTTGACTTCATATGTTCCATTATTCCTTCTCTGATTACAGTTTCCATTAATTTGCACACTACACTTGTAAAACTGACTGGTCTATAATTTCCTGGGTCATTTCTCTTTCCCTTCTTATATATAGTGGTTATATTTGCCACTTTCCAGTCTATCGGGATTTGTCCTGTATCAAATGATTCCTCAAATAATTTTTTTAAAGGCTCAACTAACTGACTGGTGGATGGGACTCGTTAGCCTTGGTCGGCAACTCATCTAGGGGAGACAACCTTATACAAATCCGGGTGGATGGGACTCGTCAGCCTTGGTTGGCAACCTGTCTAGGGGAGTAAACCTCATACAAATCTGTACTGCTTACCTAAGGGTAAGGCAGGCTAGTGGATGGACTAGCCGAACACCACTGTAGAAAAATAGTGCTAACAAGATGCACAGAGGGCCTCGGAGTAGGATGGATCCTAAATTGAGTGGTCAATCCTGTAAGTCCTTCAATAAACTGGCTCAGGTTGTCCCTCTCACAGGAATAGGTCCGCTTGGGGGCATTCTGTGTATGGCCACCCTTGCAAGGGGAGTATGGCGTCCGGCAATAGATAGATAGAACTAACATCTCACCACCTTCTTTGATAATTCTTGGATGTATCCCATCCGGTCCCGGGGACTTATCTTTTTTATAGCACTCCTTATTTTAGCCTGGGAGAACTCTATCAGTTCCAGAGCTGGTGCCTCTTTCATGGGAATACTGGGCATCTGTTCATCAGGCTCCACTGTAAATACCTTCCCAAAGTATCTCCCTAGCACCTCTGCCTTCTCTTTGTCAGTTTCTGCTCTAGTCCTGTCATCCGAGTCTCCTAACAGTTCTGGGATACCCACTCTTCTTGTCAACTTTTCTTGAATATACTTCCAGAATATTTTTGGATTCTCTTTCACATTTCTTGCAATCGCTCTTTCCCTCTCCTTCACCCCCCTCCTTGTCTCCCACCTTATTTTGTTGTTTATTTGTCTGCATTCCAAATCCACTTCTTGAATTTCTATAGTAGAACCATCACTTGTGAATGTTTTAAATATGAGATCAGAATGGATGACATGATCCAATGTCTTTCTAGGTCTACCCCTTGGTGCAGCTCCCTCCAGGTAGTAGTAGTAATAATAGTAGTAGTCATTCCCTAAGCTGCCTGGTTGAACAGCCCCGAGACTGCATCTCACACAACCACTTACGCCAACAACACAATTTGCACTCTTTGAGAGCTCTGTGGGAAAGCCCGACCGTGGCCATGGCCTTCCTTGGGGACTCGGGGCTGTTCGGCCAGGCAGCTTAGGGAACAACAACAACAACAATAACAACAACAACAACAACAACAACAGCCCCGAGCTCCTAAAGAAGCCAAGACCGGGTTTTCCATCAAAGTTCTCAAGAAGTGTGTGTTGTGTTGTTGGCATAAGTGGTTGTGTGTTATGCAGTCTTCCATAATGTGTTTGATAGTGTGTGGTGTTGTACTACAACCCGGACAGGTGTCCTGGACGGAGTCATCCAGCCTCTTCTGATAACTCAGAAGGGCTGGATGGTGCCCACATCGCAGCCTAGCCAGGTGGACTCTGTCCTCACAGGAAAGGAGGGTTTCTGAGGGATGGACCTCAGGGGGCTGTGCAAGTAGCCGAGTGTTGTCTTTGAGTGACTGGATGGATCGGTGGGTAATTTGAGTATGGATATGCTTCTGGAGGCTGGCTTGGGGTGGGCGATGTGGAGTGAAGACAGTATTTGTGTATGATAACGAGTGCTAGTTGTTGTTTTGATATTTCTTGGTATGAGTGGATGTTTTGCCATTTAGTGTAGTGGCTGGTGTTGGTTTGTGGAGACCGCAGCGAGAAATTGTGTGCCTCTCATATCAAGGTGATCTTGATTTTGAGAACTTTGGTATTTTGGTGTAGGTGGTCTGTAGGTGTGGTAGCTGTGCAGCCAGTGATTATTTTGAGGGCTTTGCTCTCTATGATCTGTAGGATGCTGTGATGTGTTTCAGAGAGGTTAGAGGCCCAAGCAGTGCTAGAATATTCCATCACTGAACATATATATTGTTTGTATATTGTGGTGGTAGTTTCTTTGTTATGTCAAAATGTTGTGGGGGATATGGGTATGTTGATGAATGTTATTTAGAATGAAAAGGTTACCAGTTTGGTTGTTGATCACCACCCCTCTCTCTGTGTCGGGATTGTTGACATGCCAGGCAGACGACTTGGCGTTGAAGTCACAACCCAGGATGATACATACCGTACATACATACATAACATTTTAAGACTGAGTGTTCCACACATAAGTGCAGTTTCAGTCTCTTGTCCTAATGGCGGTGTTCCAGGCAACCCTGTTAACGGCTGCTTCACTTGTCAAGTTCTTGGATTTGAGATCGGCGCGTATAGTCCGATCCCAAGTCTTCCTCGGTCCACCCCTTGGTGCAGCTCCCTCCACAATCACAGACCTTAATTTTTTCACCCAATTTTGTTCATCCATTCTCTCCACGTGTCCATGTTAGGAATGTTTGAAATGTGTTGTATTCATGGGGTGTAGTGATTTGGTACTGTGGGGGATGTTTGGGGAGGGATGTATGTGTTTATGATGGTTATGCGTGATTTGTAGCCAGTGCGTATTTTGATAGATTGTATTTCTGTAGTGGTGTCGTGTGGGGGGAGGAGGGATTTTGTATGTGCACTGGTTAGTTAGTTAAGTAGAGCAGATTAACCGGTTCCATTTGGAACTCTCATAGGTCTGGCCCGAAGGATTAGATCAGATTACTGAAAGGAGCTTAAGGTGACGCAAAAAACGGACGATGGGGGGGGGGGAAAGGACGGAGAATCGGATAAAAGGTCAGCGAATGATTTAGTACCAAAACAAGCTGTACGCAGACGGGCAGTCAAAGACGTGGCGGACAGTGAGAGGGGAATGACAGGAGCAGGTAGGGGCGAAATTCGGGAAGTGGACATTAAATAACCGTGAGTCACCCGGGAATGGCCTATCTGAAGTCTAGTTAGTAAAACTTCTTCACACCTGTGAAACCTGGAAGAGGAGGGCCAGGGACGGCAGAATGTTTGATCGCACAAAGTTTATTATTGCAAGGTAGAGCATCTCCTTGAGATTGCCACGTGCTGAGAATATAAGGCTTGAGTAAGGACAGCCAATAACCCAACGGAAGGTGTGGCTGACGAGGGTTCATTAAAATACCATCTTTAGCCGCAGCAATGGCGTCTTCATTGCCACAGACACTGATGTGAGCAGGAATCCAACATAACTGGACCCGTACTCAACGTAGGCTCATTTCATGGAAAGTGCGTTGTATGGACGAAACTATTACGTGGGAGGATGAATAAGCACAGAGGGCACTACAAGAGTCACTGTTGTTTGTTGTTGCCGTTACCCAGGCTGCCTGGCCGAACAGCCCCAAGGCCCCGAGCAAGGCCAAAACCATAACCGAGCGCCCCCAAAGAACCCTCCCTGCCTACCACAATAAAGCCTGGGTGACCGAAGCCACTCCATGGCAGGGAGCTGAGGAGGGTGCGGAAACGCCCGGGAAATCAAAGCCCCACCCAGGGCCCTGTGCCCCTCAGCAATTATGAAGAGAAAGTTGAGGGGCAAAGGAATAATGTGACGCTTTATAACTTCCAATCTTGGTAGATTGGGAGGTCAATCCACTTGAGATCTAGAAAATATATAAGTAAAAGAAACAGTCAGAGTAAGCTATGGGTATGGCAGAGATCGCTCAGTTCTCACTCTGATAGACCAGCCCATCACCAAAGAGTCACTGTAAATTATAAAAGACTGTTGAGGGGTATCACGGATAATATCAATAGCGGACTGGATAGCTAAAGGTTCAGCTGTAAAGATAGAAGCTTGACATGAGAGAAAATTGAAGAGCTTAGTAGAGGACACAGCACCGAGGCCTACCCCAGAGTTAGTCTTAGACCCGTCAGTGAAGATGGCAAAATGGGGGCCATTACGACGTATGTGTTCGAGTGCGTGTTGGCAGTGATGGCTAGGGACAAAAGGATATCTCTTAGAGAGGATGGAGAGGTGAGTGCAAACATTGGGGAGGGAGATAGTCCATGGGG
>JAGKTK010010180.1:19500-29533 GCA_018397895.1 Paralithodes camtschaticus | reverse complement strand
TGATGGAGGTCTAGCGAGGAAACCAAAAAATAAATAAACAAATAAACAAATAAATAAATATAGACCAAAAACCAAGCACTACCCCCTTAAATAAACTGAAGACTCTCCTCTGTGTGTGTGTGTGTGTGTGTGAGCGAGCCTGCCAGAGCTAACGTGCAATCATATACAATATAGATCATATTATTTATATTTGTACGTTTAAAGTTTTCGCATTTCCCTCAAAACCTCATTACTTATTCAACCCTTTGCCAAGAAAATCCGCTAGACTCGAAATCGCGTCTGCTTCAAACTTTCTTACTCTCTCCTTTTTTCGCCATCTCATCTTCTTGCTTTCCCCCCCAGACAGCCAGCCAACTCTCGCGATTAACTGGTACCTTTCTTCTGTTTCTCTCTCTCTCTCTGTAATTGTTTCTTTCACGGTCTTCTTCTTCTTCTTCTTCTAGCATATATTTTTCATTTCGTTATGCATTTATTATTTTGTTCTCCAGTTTCACTTTTCGTACTTGCTTCTTTCACCACCTTCTTCTTCTACTATCCTACTTCCCTTGTTTCTTTCTTGCTTTCCATCCCCCCCCCCCATCTACTACCCCTCTTTCTTATTCCTATCCTTTTTCTCATATTATTTTCTTTATGTACGGTATCTATTTATTTGTCTTCACTATCTCTCTTCGTAACTGCTTTCCTCACGAACGTTGTCTTCTCCTTTCCTTCTTTCTTTCTGTATTTTTCTTTCTCCACTCAACTCTTCGCAATTGCTTCCTTCACCAACTTCCTCTTCTTATTCTTCTCCACGCTCCCTATTCGTAATTGTTGCCTCTTTTATGAACCTTCTTCTCCTTCTCTGTTCTATATTATATCCTTGGTCTTTCCCACACCGAATTTTGTCCTCTCACAATCATAGTTGTCTTCGTTTCGGTGTTATAATATTTTATCCTTGCACGAATTAATGCAATTCTTCACATTTTGTCTTTGATGTATTGATCCTAGATTTGTTAACAATTATTCTATATTTGTTCTTCAATATGCACATGCAAAACTCTTCCGAACGTCTATATTTTTATAACCTCACAACAAATAAAGCAGTCCTTCAAACTTTGCCTTTGAAGTATTGATTTGATATTTGTTAAGAGCTAATAATCTACAATTACTCTTCAAAATGGACAACAACCATAGATTGAGCCAATTTACCCATTTTAGTGTTCTTGTTGCCGCCGGTGCTGTTACCTACTGAAATCTAAATATGTTAATGTTCTGTACGGATATCACCTCTGCCAGGACTGGCATGTGGATGTCGTTGTCTTTATACTATATTGACGAACCATAGCTTTAACTATCTAATGTAGATTATACGCTACACCACCAGTCTATATTATCCGGTATCTAATATTCATGAGTGTGCAACATATTATACCAGTACATATATAAACACTTGCATAGGCCTACATATTCTAGCATATCCGTGCTGTAGCTTTACCTAACCTGCACATGTTATATAGCCTAACTATGGGGGAGGCACTCGCTACAGGCAGTTCTACCCTTTCTCTCTCCCTCACTCACATAGACAAAAATACCGGTATATACTTGTGATAATATCTTAGTGTATATATATATATTAAAGTTTATCCATAATTCAATGTTACGGTACTATTATTATCACCAAATTACGGTACCGGTGGACCCCTCCCTACTTCCCCTCATCTCACCCTACATCAGTACCCAATATCCACCTTTCCCCCCATTACCCCTACCCTCGCCGCTACCTTTCATCCCATTTCCCCATTTATATCCCGGTAATTCCCATGTGATCCCTTCCTTCCTCCCCATTTGTTCCCTTGTCCGGGGTCGTTCTGGGTTTTACTGGCCGAGGGGATGGGATGAGGCAGACAAGTTTTATCCAGACTGTCTTCACCTATCTCGTCTCCCTATCCTTTATAACATACTGGTACGGTACCTTTCACATACCTTAATACCGGTATACTACTACTACTAATAATAATAATAATAATAATAATAATAATAATAATAATAATACAAATATTATAATCACAATTACAATAATTTACACATATAGCTAAAATGAAACAAGATCAATCACATATAATTAACTAACTTTTAGGCTAAAATCACATGTCCTTTTATCTATCCTCCCTATACATTATCAGTTAAATTCCACCTAAAGTACAGGGTATTTATTTATTTACATCCTCCCGTTTATCTTCTCGCCGTATTTATCACTTCCGATGTGTGTGCTTACAGTATATCTGCGTTTGTTTGTTTGTTACCAGGATTTTAAACAAACCAGTGAGAGTATCATCTTGGCATTACCGTACCGTATCCATTGTTCACATTGACTTAAGGGAGCTCAGACGGTATTGTGCAGCATAATTTACTGGTTCGGCTCAATGGTTTAAGGAGGGGGTGTAGTTTGCTATCTAAACCTCCATCAAACTTAAAAAAACACCCACAAGACTCCCCTTCGATATATATTGTAATTTTTCAGTAGAAAAATTACCCGGCCGAAGGCCGATTCCTCTTTAAATACAGGCTCGCTATCGCTCGCCAGGAAAAAGAAAACACCTAAATGGTACGAAAGGTCTTAATATTGGCAAAGAAATGGGGAAAAAGGTCTGAAAACCGCCAAACTAATGGGGCGAATGCCTTGAAATCTCATAACTAATAGGGATAAACATGAAGGAGGAGGAGGACTCGAAAAAACAACTACCTCCCCTTAAGCCTAATCCTATCTGGTGCGAGGTGGGTCTTTCTGGGATCTCTCAGTTGCATTCCATTAGATTAGAGATTATAAGAGGTTTCACCTCATCAGTCTAGCCATTATAAAAAAACTACTGTACTTCTCACTTCTCCGCTTGTTCTTCCTCTGTCCAATTGCTCTTCTTTCCTATTATACTCCAGCCATCTGGTCTGGTCTGAAAATCACTTCTCAGCTTGTTCTTCCTCTATCCAATTACTCTTCTTTCCTATTTTACTCCAGCCATCTGGTCTGGTCTGGAAAATCACTAATATCCCTCAGTAGGGCAATAATAAAATAAAATAACATTATAACCACCAAGACGGGATGGTATTATGGATATATAAAAAGGCACAGAAACCAACATCTGGCAAAATATACCATCTTAACTTTATAGCAGGCCTATAGTTATAACCTACCGTACGGTACTACGGAGTAATGTTGAAATATTTTTTGAAAAGTTGACAGAATGAATAAACACACCATACGAGGAGGAGCACTCTATTGACAACGTTTCGCAGATAGCTTCTTCAGGTCACTAGAGAAGCTATCTGCGAAACGTTGTCAATAACGTGTTTCTCCTCGTATGGTGTTTAGATTCATTCAGAGTACGGTAATCGTTTAGTTATATTCTGAGTGACCTTTCCCCTGAACATTCTCACACTTATCTTCATATGTCACAATTTCCGCTACATGTACCCACTATCTTTTAATTTCCCCGACCTCTCCACTTGCATTATCTCACCTCTTCCATTAAACCCTGAGGCAGTGTCACACCAACCATTGTTTGGGGCAATTCTTTTGTCGCCCACTCGAGTTGGTAGTTTTCGAAATTAGCCTAGCAGTACGATGAGTTCATGATTTCGATACCTCCCCCCCCCCTAAATCTGGCTATCATTAGACGATTTTATTCATAGTAATACAACAAATTTGGCAAGGGGTAAACTTTCATTTCAAAAAACAAAAACAAAAACAAAAACAAAAACAAAAACATAATAATAATAACAATATATACCCGGTACCTTGAATAATCTATCTTCGGTCTACTAACGGATACCAATGCAAATAAGCTCCGAAATGGTCCCAGAAATAACAAAAATTGGCGATAAAAAGTCGGGGTGAAAAGGTTCGTGTGATTCAGCTTCAACCCTTTCTGGCCATCCCATTTGCCCCCACGTCCAAGCCAATTCTGGTCTTATTGTCAGATAGGATGAGGTGGTCTTATCTTACACGAATTTCTCACACTTTTTTTGAGATTCAGTGTATTTACTCTAGGTAGGCCTATGTCTATTTTTGGTGTTTTAATATGCCAACAGAAATCATAGAAAACACGTAAATGAGCAAGATGAAAACAAATGCAAGACAAGTAAAATGACAATTAATCACAAGCATAACAATCATAAACTATAAAAGGAAATAGAATAAATGTTCATAAAATAAGCACGGCATATAAACTCCATCTGGCTTCCATATTTGCTCCTACGTCCAAGCCAATTCCGGCCTTATTGTCAGATAGGAGGTGGTCTTATTTCACACGAATTGCTCACACTTTTCTTGGCATTCACTTTATTTACTCTAGCTAAATATTTTTGTTTTGTGTTTTAACCCTTTCAGTACCGGCGATGTCTTCGTTATTTGATTCCAACTACATTTAGACGATTTTATGAAGGTTAGGAAGGAATTATGGTACAGTAGCTTAAATGATTGAGATAATATGTACCGGTATATACCGTAACCTTTTAATTGGAAGACATCTTTCCAAAGCTGCACAAAATCGTCTAAATACAGCTAGAATAAAATTAAAATTACGTCGACGGTACAGAAGGGGTTAATATGTAAAACAAAATCAGAGAACACACGTAAATGAGCAAGATAAAACGAAATGCAAGACGAAGAAAGTTAACAAAATAATAAACAATCTGAACAAAATAGTCGAGAAAAAAACCCATATACACCCATTTTGGCCACCCTATGTGTCCTCGTGTCTAAACCAATCCCGGTCGTATTTTCAGATGGGATGACTGGGAGTTGATCTTATTTTACACAATTCTCCTACTTTTCCCCAGGGAGCCAATTAATTTACTCTATCGGTACCGGTATATCTATTAATGCGATTTGTATGTACAAAGAACAAATATAAATAACGTAAAGGAGCAAGATAAATCAATGCAAGACGGAGAAAGTACAGAAAAAAATAATATATTATATATATATATATATATATATATATATATAGTACACCGATATAGGCTAATGACATGCAATTTAATCGGAAAAGGGAAATTAATAAAAAGAAACTAGAACACTAAATGTTCGTAAAATAGACATATTTACCCACTTGGGCCTCCCTATTTGTTCCCGTGTCTGGCCTATTTCCGGTCTGATTGTCAGGAGGGATGAATGGGAGGTGGTCGTATCTTACACGAATTTATTGGATCTATTTTCATTTAAGGGGAGATGGGTCGTTTTTCTAGACCCCCTTCTCCCTCATGCTTAGCCCCTTTAGTTTCCAGATTTTAAGACGTTCAGCATATTTGTTTGGCGATTTTAAGACCTTTCGCCTTTGTCAATATTAAGATTGTTCGTGTCATTTAGGTGTCGATTATGTCCTGGCGAGCGATAGCGAGCCTGTAATTTAGGAGGAACCGGCCTTCTGCCGAGACATTGTTCAACCGAAAAACGTACAAATATATATTGAAGGGTGATCCTGTTTTTTTTTTTTTTTGTGTGTTTTTTTTTTTTAAGGTTTGATGGAGGTCTAGAGAGGAAACTAGAAACATATTAAATACATGACAAAATCGACCAAAAAGTGAACCATCCCCCCTTAACTCTAGCTATACCGTGTCTATTTTGTAGGTCAATAAAAATAATAAAAAAACATAAACATAGAAACATATAGGCCTACAGTGTTTAAGTAATATTCTATAAATCCTCAAAACACTTCCACTCATTCCAGTTGTATTTACTTACTGTTACACTCATTCTGTACTGGTGACGTCTGTTCCATCATTTTCTGGACACTATTATGCATTTTTATTCGGCTTAGAAAGGATATGTGGTAGCCCAAAGAATTTAATGAAATAGTCTGTACGGTAGCCTTTTGTCAGAGGTCCTTCCTAAGCTCAATAAAATAATCTAATAGTTGCCAGAGTATAAATTAATGAAAAGGACGTCACCGGTACTGAACAGGATAATACTCAAGCCTGGTTTTTGTTTACTTCTCATTCAAATTAGGTTTGTTTTCACCATAGGATATATTCAATTTCCCTTCTATCTTAAAAACATCCCTTTTCTCTTTACATTTTTATCTTTTCACTTTTATCCACTTCCCTCTCCTTCCACCGTCCTGCTTGAGGGATTTTACGGCCATACTGTCACGATAGATTTGGGTCAAGGGCCTATTTATTATATTCTCATCTTCTCATAATTTATTGGTACAGTTGCTAAGTCTAACCTTTCTTATAATTTTATTAGTTCCTCTCAATTCACCACAAGTATCCCTTTCCACCGTGTTATGCATTTTTAAATTTTCACTACAGGTTTGCTTACCCAAGTTCCTACGCATACTTTTTCCGCTTTCTTCTCGATTGTAAGATCTAAGCGAGTTATCTTTATTCGATTTCCCACCAATCTTAAATCATATAAATTTTCAATTTTCACTTCAAATATTCCAGAAGTTACTCAGTTCCCTTTCATTAAAACACACACACACACACCCTCTCTCTCTCTCTCTCTCTCTCTCTCTCTCTCTCTCTCTCTCTCACACACACACACACCTTTGCACACTATATCTTATCACCCTTTATCCTCTTCCCCCTCTTTCCACCTCCCTGCCTGGGGGATATTAAGGCCTTACTGTCAGATAGATTTGGGTCAGGGGCACTCAGGGCCTATCATATCCTCGGTTCACTATTTTACCAAGTCTCGTTCAGTCTCTCGTAAAAATTCATGGATCCCTGTGTATTTGATAATGTAAATAGGAAGATCTGGACTTATTTATGAATGTAATTCTAAATGCATTGCATTATATACCGGTATATGTTTTGTACCATACGATAATGCCAATAAACACAATTATCTCCCTGACCTATACAACAAATCCAATTAATACAGGATATTTGGACAAGATACAGAAAACATTAACGAACTTTTATGAGTGACTGCACAAATCATCCATCTTTACTGTAATTCACATCAGCATTACCTCCTTCATAGTTTAAATTAACTTTGAAACGTTGACAGAATGAACAGAAACACCATTTGGGGAGGAACACTTTATTGACGTTTTACAGATAGCTTCTTCATTAGTGACCTGAAGAAGCTACCAGAGAAACGTTGTCAATAAAGTGTTCCTCCTCAAATGCTGTTTCTATTCATCCTCTCATAGCCTACCGGTACATTAATTTATTTGTTCCCAATTAAACCACTGCCGTTGTCCTGCCGTATATATCATAAACCCCATAACTACTGTACAAGAGCCCCTTACTAAGCTAAATGAAATCGTCTTTCAGAAGCTAGGTATAAAAATATAAAAATCGTCATGATAATTGTCATCTTTCTGAAATGTTTAATAACCTTCCTACTTCTCAACGTAAAAATCATCCCCATCCGGTTTCCCCACTGACAGAGAGAGCGAGAGGTGGTCCAATCATAAAACACATGGTAAGCCACAAGATAACTTTTCCCAGATATATACCGGTAGCCTATGTTATTATTATTGTTGTTTTTTAATGGTCGGGCAGAGACAGCTTGTGAATTACAGTTTCATAATAACTCAAAAGCTTAACTGTTACTCTAATGACCAAAATCACTGAAAAAAAAAAATAAAAAAATAAAAAAAATAAAATAAAATGCTATAATAAAGTTACTGATATATTACTGTCCGAAAATGTAGATCGTGCTTATGCCTGGAACATGTGAAGGGACAGGTGTTATCCCGCCCCGTCACAGTCAGGAAGGGCCTAATAAAACTACGGTAGCAGGCTGGTTATGATATACACCAGAGGGTACACTAGACACTATAGACATAATTACCTACTTCACTACGGTACCCATACTTATTTACATTTGTTCCTACCAACTTTATTTAGTATAAGTTTAAGGGGGGTCACCGACTTTTTATTTTATCTTTCTCTCCTTTTCTCTCTTTCTCTCGCTTGTATTCATTCGGCCCCATTCAGCCAACTGTTTTAAGACGTTTATCCCCATCCAGGTGTCTATTTCTTCCTGGCGAGCGATAGCGAGCCAGCATTGTATGAAGAAATCCGGCTTCGTCGGAGACATTTTTCTATCGATAAATGTACAAATTTAGCTTGCTCTCAAAAAAAATATATATATATGCTGGCTCGCTACCGCTCGCCAGGAAAATATTAACACCTGGATGGGGGTAAAAGTCTTAAAACAGTAGGCTGAGTGAGGCAGAATGGAGACAAGCCAAAGAGAGAGGGAGAGAAAGAGAAAAAAGCAAGGTGGGCTCCCTTAATGTCTCGATGATCTGAGTTCAGATGTACATGTTATTTTCTTCATCGTTATCTATCTTAACTTACAAATAATGTGTTATATTAATATATTTGTGTTTTTAATTACTGACATACATTACTATTATATATTGTTCCAACATACAAATCTCCAGTGCCGGTGGCAGAAATGTATACTGTGATAATAATATATGTTACAATAAATTAGCACTACAAAATGTGCTAATGCCTTTGCTTTAGTTACTGGTAGGCATATATGAATTCATTCAGGAAATTAAGAACTAATATTTATATGTATATGACCCGATAAGATAAAAAGTCATGAAATATAAAACTATTAATATAGCAGATATGTACTGTACATGACTCGAAAAGGAAAAGGATCATGAAATATAAAACTATTAGCCTATAGGATATACAGTATATTTGTATGACCCCATAAATAAATAGAATCGGGAAATTAAAAACTATTATTTATATTTGTGTGACCCGGTAAGAAAATGAATCAGGAATAAAAAATATATATTTGTATGACCGGATAAGAAATATAATGCACTCCAACTGACAAGCCGGTTACAATCTCAAGAATCCAGCATTCTTTCCCAGACAGCAGTAACTCTTTTCAGGTATTCTCCAAAAGCCTTGTTATATTTATCTTGCCTGGTGTACCCTGGAGGAAGAAGAATGTAAAGGCTAGATGATAGTGTGCTAATTGTCTTATTCTTCATGACGTACCGGTACACACACGTACACACACTCTAACACTCACTCTTTCTCTCTCACACATTTGTTCTATCCACCAATGCAAGAAAGCCTGCATATATTACAGTATCGGTACCAATGGGATACGAATATATGCTCACAGTAGAGCATGTCACAGAAAATGTACATGGCAGATTTAGTTTCAGAAAAAATACATACGGTACCCGGTACGTAATCAAAAATAATAAATACCGGTAAATACTGTGCAATAATATAGTTCCGCATCTCCTACAGTAACTTATGATATATTACAAGCAGGAATAGCATATATAACGGTATATTTATAATCTTTTCATTATAATTAACCAACAACATTGATCACTAACCTCCATAACTCAATAAAGACTAGAGTATCGAGCAAATATTTCTCCCCTTTGGGAAAAGTCAGCCAGAGAATAGGTCTGGAAATATACAGCCCATTTGCACTAGCCCTTTATGAGTTACCGTGGACATATGTCAACATTTCTGGCCTACTCATACTAAATGGAGTATAGCGACATAGGATACAATAATTATCTTTAAAGTAACCCCTTTTGTACCGGCGACGGCTTTTATATATTATGCTAGCTATATTTAGCCCATTGTGTGCAAATTAAGAAGGATCTGTGGTAGTAAAAAGGGCTAAGTGAGATACTTCGAAGCCTGTTAAATGTTGGAGGGCCTTTTCAAGCTGAATAGAATCGTCCAATAATAGCCTATATACAGTTAAAAGGACGTTGCTGGTACAGAAGGGGTTAAGAGGCAAGAATATACAAAAGGACGTTGCTGGTACAGAAGGGGTTAAGAGGCAAAGAATACCGGTATACAAAAGTAAAGAAGCCAAGACCCCGAGGCTTTGAGGCAAGACAGCTCAGGAAACGAGATAGAAGCATCCCCCGTCACTTTACCCCCACCCCCCTCTCGCATCACTCTCACCAGCATCCCAGCATTTCACGAGAGAGAGAGAGAGAGAGAGCATCCCCTCCCTCTCTATCCCAACCCCGCAACATTATCGCCAACATCTCAACATTTCACGATAGAGAGAGAGAGAGAGAGAGAGAGAGAG
>JAGKTK010010180.1:0-16093 GCA_018397895.1 Paralithodes camtschaticus | reverse complement strand
GGGGGGGGGACCATAAATGCCCCCTCACCCGACCGACCATCCCCTGACGACCCCACACAATTACCTGGACCTCGGCCTGTTACTCTTTCTATTAATTTCTGCAACATTCGCGGACTTTCCTCTAACTTTCACTCTGTTGAGCACCATCTCTCCTCCTACAAACCTGATCTTCTCTTCCTCACCGAAACCCAGGTGTCTGTAGCAACATCCAGCAACCCCTTCTCTGTATCCTCCTACTTTCTCTATCCTAGTTTCAAAGCCAAAGGCGGATGTTGTGCATATGTGCACAACAAACTCACTTGCTCTCGTGTTCCCGATTTCGACTCCTCTGAATTCTCAACTTTATGGCTCAAACTTTCCTGTCATTCTCTTACTAAATATTTCTGTGCTGTCTATCTTTCCCCTAACTCTACCAACTTTCCCAAATTCTTTGACTATCTAAACTCTACAGTGGAACACATTCTATCCATTTCTCCTTTCTCAGAAATCTCCATCTTAGGAGATTTCAACGTTCACCACCGCCAATGGCTCTCCTCTCACACTACTGATCCACCTGGTGAACAAGCCTACGTCTTTTCTATCCTAAATGACCTAGAGCAGTTAGTTCAGCAACCCACCCGTATCCCGGATCGCATCGGAGATCGGCCCAACATTCTTGACCTGTTTCTAACTTCTAACCCTTCTTCTTATACTGTCGATCTTTTCTCTCCTTTGGGCTCCTCCGACCATAAACTTATCTCTGTCACCTGTCCTATCTCTCCAGTACAGCCACCCGATCCTCCTAGCCGGCGGCGCTTGTGGCACTTTGGCGCTGCCGACTGGGAGGCTCTTCGGCAGTACTTCTTTGATTTCCCATGGAATGATTTCTGCTTCCATGGCCGAGGACCCTCGGAGAGTGCTGAACGCATTACCGAGGTAATCCTATCGGGCATGGAAGCATACATTCCATTCTCTTTCTCTCAGACTAATGCTAAAAAATCTTGGTTTACTCACGCCTGTTCTACTGCTGTCCGCAATAAGGAGGAAGCATTCAAACGGTACCGACGCCTTAAAACTCAAGACTCTCATTCTTCATATGTTTCTGCCCGGAATCAAGCCAAATCTGTTCTTCGACTTGCCAAACACTCTTTCATCAATAATAAATGCACTGAACTATCCAACTCTAGCTCTTCCCAAGCTTTCTGGCATCTAGCCAAAAACCTCTCCAACAATTTCTCTTCCTCGTCTTTCCCTCCCCTTTCCCACTCTGATGGCACAACCATCACTTCTTCCTCTGACAAAGCTAAACTCTTCGCTCAAACTTTTGCTAGAAACTCCACCTTGGATGATTCCGGTGCTATTCCTCCCTCTCCGCCCTCCTCTCTCTTACTTATGCCTAATATCCTAATCTCTTCTAAAGATGTACTTTCTACCCTCTCTGGGCTTAACACTAATAAGGCGTACGGTCCGGACGGTGTTCCTCCTGTTGTTCTCAAAAACTGTGCTTCCGTGCTGACTCCCTGCCTAGGCAAACTCTTTCGTCTCTGTCTATCCTCTAACGTCTTCCCTTCATGCTGGAAGTTTGCTCACATTCAACCTGTCCCAAAGAAGGGTGACCGCTCTCAACCCTCCAACTATCGTCCAATTGCTCTTATCTCTTGTCTTTCTAAAGTTTTTGAAACTATTCTTGCTTCCAAATTTCTTAAGCATTTCTCTTCTCATAATCTGCTCTCAGATCGCCAGTATGGCTTCCTTAAGGGTCGCTCTACTGGTGATCTTCTTTCATATCTTACTAACTCTTGGTCATCCTCCTTTCGGGACTTCGGTGAGACTTTTTCTATTGCACTAGACATATCGAAAGCCTTCGATAGAGTCTGGCATAAATCTTTAATTTCTAAACTACCCTCCTTCGGTTTCTATCCCTCCATCTGTGCCTTTGTCTCTAATTTCCTTTCCGGCCGTTCCATAGCTGCGGTTGTGGACGGCCATTGTTCACTTCCTCACCCTATAAACTCCGGTGTTCCTCAGGGCTCTGTCCTATCTCCTATTATCTTTCTAATTTTTATAAATTATCTCCTTAACTGTACCTTAATTCCCATCCATTCATACGCAGACGACTCAACCTTACACTACTCCATTAGTTTTTCAAAACGCCCCAGCCAGCAATCCCTCAACGACAAACGTAATGAAGCCATAGAACTCTTAAATTCTGATCTAAATACTATTTCCAATTGGGGCAGAGAAAACCTTGTTAACTTTAATGCTTCCAAAACCCAATTTCTCCATCTATCTACCCGTCAGGATCTCCCAGCGGACTATCCCTTATTCTTCAACAATACAAAAATCAACCCTTCATCTTCTCTCAATATTCTTGGTGTCTCTTTTTCTTCTGCTCTCATTTGGAAGGACCATATTACCAGTCTTGCTAAGGAAGCCTCCCAGAAGCTGGGTGTGCTCAACCGCCTTAGGGGGTTCTTTTCCCCTGCACAGCTTCTTGCCTGTACAGGGGCATAGTGCGCCCTTGTATTGAGTATTGTTCACATGTGTGGGGAGGTTCCTCTCACACCGCTCTCCTAGACAAAGTTGAAAGGAAGGCCTTTCGTATCATTAACTCCCGTCCACTCACCAACTCTCTGCAATCTCTCTCTCTCCGCCGCAATGTTGCATCTCTCTCGCTATTCTATCGCTACTATAATAATCAGTGTTCCTCAGAGCTATCCCAGTGCATACCTCCTCCTTTACGTAGGGCACGTGGTACCCGTCTTGCAACTCAATCCCACCCCTACTCTGTGCAACTCTCCAACCCAAGAGTGAAACGTTACTCTCAAACTTTCTTCTACTCAACATCTGAGCTCTGGAACTCTCTCCCAGAATCAGTCTTTCCCTCGTCCTATGACTTAAATTGCTTCAAACTCTGTGTGTCCAGGCATTTTGGCTCGAACGTCCCTTGATTTTGGCCCTGTCACTCTTTCAACTATGGGGGAGGCACTCGCTATAGGCAGTTATGCCTTTTGCCTCCCTCAATCACATAGAAAAAAAAAAAAAAAAAAAAAAAATCGGTAGAGCGCATACCTCCGCTTCCGCTGGCTTTGTCACAGGACATGATCAGGATCTCCTAAATTGAATCACTTCTTCCTTGGCACATAATCCTATCTGCCCAGTAAATTTCGTGAAAATCGGTTCATACCTTTGTGAGATAGTTTGTCTCTCAGGCAAACGGAGGCGAAAACGTAACCTCCATCCAACTTCGCTGGCGGAGGTAAAACAAATGATGATAAACAAAAACAAATATAAACGTGAACTGATGCATGGGGAAAGGTGAAGAAAGAGGAGCGGGGATTCAAAATAAGAAATATGACGATTTGTTACAAGAGACGAGAGAAGATCCAGAAGGTGGGACGACGAGGTGAGGGAAGGAAAAATGGACAGGGGAAGGTTTTGAATGGAAGGAGATTTAGTTGAAGACAGGACAGGACGAAAAATGGAGGAAGCTGAAGAGGAGGAGGTTAGAGGAAGAAGATGACAGACAAGAGAAGAAAGACGATGACATAGCAGGAGAAAGAGGACGAGGAGGAAGGGGAAGAATAGGATGTGCAAGAGGAAAGAGAAGGTTGCAGTCGGGGAAAATCCAGACAAGGGAGGAAATACGAGGTGAAAGAGGGGATAAAGTTCTTGAGGGAGGGTTTTGAAAGGGAGGTGATTTCCTTGTTGAGAAGGACAAGATGTAAATACAGTAAGAAGATGAGGAGGTTAGACGTATACGATAACAGGCGAGGGAAAATAAGATGATGGAATAGAAAGAGGAGAAAGAAAGAGGAAGAGAAAGGGGAGACAAGAGGAAGCAAGCGACAGACGATAGCGAAGCGGAGGAAAAACAGGTGAAGATCCGGAAAAAGGTGTAAAGACGAGGTGAAGGAAGGAAAAATGTGCAGGAAGGGGGATTTGAATGGGAGATTATTTCGTTGTTGAGGAGGACAGGACGTAAAATGGAGGAAGATGAGGAGGTGGAGGAGCAGGTTGGAGGAAGAGAATAAAGAAGATGATGGAAGGAGAGAGTAAAGAAAGACAATGAAATAGAAAGGGGAGGAAATGGAGGGGGAAGAAGAAAAGAGAAAGCGAGAAGACGATAACAAAAGAAGTGTGAGGTAAAGTCGTGGGATAAACTAGATAGAAACTGGATGATTGGCTATAATTCTAACTTTCCTGATCCCAATCCTTCTCACAACCCCCGCCTTTCACACTGACCCGAGAACACCCCTCTCCGGGTCCCAGTACTACTACTACTCCTACTACTATTACTAACTACTACGGCACCGGCAACAGATAATATATAAATTCCTCTCCCGACTCGCCCTTAATTAAAAGCCACCTAGGACCAAGAACCTAAGAATAGCAACAACGAAGTAAAATACACTATTTCGGGAGAGGAAACTAATCTGGAACAACGTGATTACGGTGAGGGGAGGAAGGGGGACAGAAAATGAGACCGAGATGATGATGATGATGATGATGCTTTTGCAAATGTCTGGCTAATGATGATGACAAGAAACAAAGGCAAATATTAATAAGACAAACTGACAGAGAAAGCCCCCGAAGTATAAGACGATGAAGGCAAGTATAAAGGGAAACACAAAACAAACAAAAAGTACCGTAAACAAGAATTAAAACAAGCATAGCCTAAAGGCAAACATAAATAATAAGCATTCAAAGAAAAACCCCAATAATATGGACAGAATATGAAAGAAGCTACTAAAGGAAAGAGACAAGAAGCAAGCCAGTGAGACATATTTTGGTAGACAGGAAATAACGAGAAAGACAAACATTACAATATCGGGTAGTACTGTAAGTAAAAAGATGTACAAATGGAAATGCGAGTTCATGAGAAGCACCCATAAAACGAGAGAGAGAGAGAGATATGGGAAAGCGATGGTGTGTTAAAAGTGTGGAGAGCGGAATTAAAGGGAGGAACGGAAAAATACGTCCGGGAAATTCCGAGAGGCGTGAATTTCGAGATAAAAAACAAGAGAGGGGTAGCGGAAGAGAGAGACGTTATAAATGATATCAACGGAGAACGAACTGGTGTGTGAAGTGCTGATGAAATTGTGTGAGAGGGGATGGTGATATATTAAACAGGGTATAAGGAAAGGTTAAGTATCGGTACCGTAGGCCTAGTTAAAGACCATGCAGCACACTCCAGCTAGGTCTACATGTTGAGAGAGAAAACAAATAGATTGTATAATGTAGTAGGCTACAGTATTTTCAAAGTAAAATGTACAATATACCGTACCATGTCCTATTTGCTTACCGGTACCAATAAATTGTCCTATGTAAGAACTATTTACAGCTTCTTAGGTACCGGTACGGTAAGTTTGACAACTTCGTTCCAGTTAAAACAGATCTTACATTTGAATTTGATTCCATATAAGCTACTAGGCTTACTAGCACCGCTAAATCTCTACAGCTCCAACAGCTCAAACCATGGTTGCGTATTGTGTTCATAATCAGGGTAAACTACTTATAATCCACGTTGTCACATCCATTTAGTATTCAAAGACTTCAATTATTGACCGAAGCGTCTGCGTGTTTCCAAAGACGATTCAGAGAGGAAGAAGAAAACAAAGGGGCATTGGAGGACGATAACAAAGAGAACGAGGGAGAGGAGGAGAGGAGAAGGAAGATGAAAGGGGAGGATCAGGATGAAGAAAATACGATGAGGGGGAAGGAAAAGAAGAGGAGGGAGAGAAGGAGGAAGGAGAGGAGGACGAGAAGAAGGCATAGGGGAGAGAGGAGATAAAAGAGTAGGGAGAGGAGGAGGAGGAGGAGGCGAAGGTGAGCAATAAATGAGACATGATGGGACAGGTGAGCGAGGTGTGAGGGTATTTTTTTAAGAGAAGTGATTGGAACTCGACGCAGGAAGGAGGGAATGGAAGGTGGCGGAGGAATGTATAAAAACCAAGAGAAACAATACATGGAGGAGGGCGTAGGAGGGACTGATGAAGGCGTAAATGGAAGAGATGGGAAGGCGATGTGGAAGAGAGGAGAGGTGACATATTTGGAAGACAAGAGGAGAATGATGTGGAAGTGAGGGGAAGGCAATGTGGAAGAGAGGGGGAGATGATGTGGAAGAGATGGGAAGGTGATGTGGAATTGAGGGGAAAGCGATGTGGAAAAGAACTTGGAGAAGGGAAGGCGATGTGGAAGAGAGGCGAAGGCGATGTGGAAGAGAGGGGAAGGTGATTTGGAAGAGAAGGTAGACGATGTGGAAGAGAAGGGAAAGCGATGTGCAAGAGAGGGGGAGGAGATGTGGAAGAGAGGGTATACCATTTTGAAGCGAATTTATAAGGTGTTTAGCTTCAAAAGCCATTATCTAAACAGACAGAGGAAAGTAACACTAAAGATAATAGAGGCAACAACTAATAACGCTTTCAGTACCGGTGTGCGTCCTTTTAACTTTATTCTGGTCGCTATTAAACGATTTTATTCAGCTTCAAAAGGGCCTCCAGCAATCTACAGGCTTTGAACTATCTCACTTACGGTAACCCTTTTTACTACCACAGATCCTTCTTAGACTGCACAAAATCCTCTAACTATAGCTAGAACAAAATACAAAAGACGCTGCTGGTACAGAAGGGGA
Source organism: Paralithodes camtschaticus (assembly GCA_018397895.1). NCBI lineage: Eukaryota > Metazoa > Arthropoda > Malacostraca > Decapoda > Lithodidae > Paralithodes > Paralithodes camtschaticus. Next base: position 9,480 of record JAGKTK010010180.1, on the reverse strand, counting down.
TAGCGACCAAACAAGAAGCAGGACACACTAGCCTTAAAAAAAAAAAAAAAAAAAAAAAAAAACGCGCGACACTACCAACCCAGCCAGTCTGTCCACCGCACAATATTACCGTTTTTAACAACAGCAATAATCTAGATATGTGCCAGGAGAGATTTCCCGGGGTTTCTGAAACAAGGGAGACATGGTAGAGATGGAAGCACCACGGGAAGATCAGGAGGACGGCTTGGTAGAGGCAGAGGAACGGATAATCTTGGAAGACTATGGCCTAGCAGATACTAAGTGTTTTAAGTGCGGAACAACCAATGCAAGAAAGAATTCGCGAAAATGTTCCGGCTGTCTTAGATCTATTCATTTATCTTGTGCTAGGCTGACAAAGAAAACATCAGGAGAACAACCAAACTGGAAATGTCTCGCATGCCCAGGGCCCACTGCAGAGCCAACCGGGGCAACACCGGCAACACCGGTCGCCAACTTGACCCAACTTGTGACCAAATGGAAAGCGCGGATCCAGGTCCTTGCCCGGGTACCTAAAGGAGCCAGAATCCAATTGGCGGAGGCCCTTACAACCATCACAAAGCAGGCCCTACAGCTCAAGACACCCCTCGCATGGGCACGGCTCCTGGGTTTCTCCTATGGGGCTCTCCGAAAACCACCCAGAACCAACATACAAGACCATCTTCAGGTTTCACTAGCCACCAGAGTGAAACGTCAAGTAGCACAGTATATGGATGTAAACAAACTGGTGGAACCCCCCGAACAGCAACCAAACAGGGCCCAGAAGCACCAGGACAAGGAAGAGGAAGAGGCTGAACAGCTACGTAAGAGGGTCGCGGCGAAGCTGGCGGATAGTGACATCAAAGGGGCCGTCAGACTGTTGTCCTATTTAGAAGGTTTTGCTGGTCAAGGCACCGAAGTTGTTGAAGCCCTACAAGAAAAGCACCCACCTACACCTAGGGACCTAAACCTCCCCCCTGCCCCAAATGACCAGATGCGCCAACCTTTAGTTGTCACGAAGGAGCAGGTGGTTGCCGCAGTGACTTCATTCCCAGCAGGCTCAGCCGCGGGCCCAGATGGTATCCGACCCGCCCACCTCAAAGGCCTCTTGGGTCAGTGATCAGGAGCTGCTGGGGAGGCACTCTTGGAAACCCTCACCAAATTCATCAACATGGTTTTAAGAGAGGAAGTACCCGACTGTGCCACACCCCTATTTTTTGGGGCATCACTCTGTGCACTGGCAAAAAAAGACGGCGGTGTGCGCCCAATAGCCGCCGCCTTGCCACAAAGGTGGGTTTGAAACCACTCTCGAATGGCCTAGGTCAACACTTAAGACCAGTTCAACTAGGTTTCGGAACTCCAGGGGGGTGTGAAGCTGCTGTACACGCAACCCGCACCTACCTCAGCCAAGCCCAAGAAAAACGAGTGCTTCTAAAGATTGACATGCGGAACGCATTCAACAGCATTCGCAGGGATGTCTTCCTCCGTGCAGCTCAAGAACACATCCCCACTCTGTACCCCCTACTTTGGCAGGCTTATTCCAAACCTTCAATACTGATTTTTGGCGAGACAGTAAGCCCATCAGCGACCGGGTTACAGCAGGGAGATCCAGGTGGTCCTGCTCTTTTCTCAATAGGGGTGGATGCAGCAGCTAACAAAGTAAGATCAGTACTGAATGTATGGTACCTGGACGATGCAACCTTGGGTGGGTCAGTAGAGAACGTTCTAACCGACCTAAATAACATCGTAACTGACCTCGGCCAGGCCGGGCTAGTGATAAATGACACCAAATGTGAACTTGTCCTCCTCAACCACACACGTGAACAAGGAGAAGAGACTCAGCCCCTGTTTCGAAACATATTGCCAGATGTAAAGATCCTTCAGGAGCACCAGCAAACCCTATTAGGTTCCCCACTAACTCTGGCAGCAATCCCACCAGCACTTCAAGTTAAAAAGGAGGAGCTTCAACGTCTCGTGAGTCGCCTGATACACATCGATGCCCACTCAGCTCTGGCCCTGCTCAAGAACTGTTTCTCCATCCCAAAACTCCAATACCTCCTGCGCACATCGATGACTTACACGAACAATGGTGGCCTCCAAGAATTAGACAGCATAATCCGAGAAGCAGTGACCAGCATCACCAACGTGGAATTTAAAGAACGAGCCTGGACACAAGCCACCCTTCCTGTCCGCCTCGGGGGCTTGGGCATACGGAGAGCCTCGGATATTGCCTCCCCAGCCTTTATCTCTTCCCTCATCGCGACCAACGACCTCGTATTGTCCATCCTTTATTCTCAACCCGGAATGACACTTAATGGGGACGTAACAGCAGCGATTAACACCTGGAAGGGAAGTACAGGAGTAGAGGAGGAGCCTCAGGGTACCTCCAGGAGCAAGCAGAAAGCGTGGGATACCATCTCGGCGAAGAAAACTCAAGAAAATCTCCTAACCAATGCAGACCAGGTTGCAAAAGCACGCCTCCAGGCAGCCGCCCGTTCGGAGAGTGGCTTGTGGTTACACGCCATCCCCATCCCACCTCTTGGAACTCACTTGGATGCTGAAGCGCTCCGGGTTGCCATCGCGCTCAGAGTGGGTGCGGCAGTTTGTCACCCACACACTTGCAAGTGTGGTGGGTGGATGGATGCTCAAGGTCACCATGCCTTGTCATGTAATTACAACGCAGGCCGCCTGCCAAGACACTCTGCACTAAATGATGTCATAAAACGGGCCCTGCAGAGTGCTAACCGTGCATCAATCTTCGAACCACATGGACTTCACAGAGAAGACGGCAAACGGCCAGATGGGATGACCACTTTCCCTTACAAGAATGGCCGGTGCCTCGTGTGGGATGCCACATGTGTTGACACTTTCTCCACAACCAACATCGCCAGAAACGCCGACGAAGCAGGTGAAGCCGCCCGGATAGCAGAAAATAAAAAGCGAGAAAAATATCAAGCCATCGCCAGAAATCATCAGTTCGAGCCCCTGGCATTCGAAACTTCAGGAGTCTTCGGCCCTACCACCCTTAAGATGGTGAATGAAATAGGCCGTAAAATCAGAGAAGTTTCAGGAGAACCCCGGGAAACCCTCTGGCTCAAGCAAAGACTAGGGATGGCTATCCTCCGGGGCAATGCCACCAGCGTCATGAGCTCAGTTCGACAGGACTGGGTCATGCCACTGTGTGAGGCCCGGGCAGGAGTGGTGTATCCGTAGTCTTTCCACAGTAGGGTAAAACAAAACATAAACTTTATTTGTATGTAACATGTGTGATGCACATAAATAAAAGGGGATGTGTCGGATGGTTGAAAGCCACAGTTGCTCGCGCGGTTGGGGCTAGCAACACGTATTATGAAAAACATGCATCCTCCTTCATTCACTGTCCCCCCCTTCACTCACTCAACCCCGCAATTTGCTGGAGGATAACAGGTTTTTCACAATACGTAGACGGAGGTCTTTAAAAAAAAAAAACATATATTACCGTGGGGGAAGAAGGCTGACTCATCCAGTAAACTATTTCAACCAGTAGCTCTCAACCACTACCAGTCCAATCAATAATATAGGCGTAGGTTAAGTTAGGTTAGTACGGTAGGCGGTAGGTACGGTAATAAGATGTCTGCACGGTTTTATGGGAACATGGGCAGTTTTTCTGGTCCCTTTTCTTCCTCTTGCTTAGCTGTATGACGTTCGGCCCATTAGTTAGATGATTTTGATACCTTTCGCCCCATTTCGTTGTCAATTTTAAGACCTTCCGTGCCATTTAGGTGCTGATTTTTTCCTAGCAAGCGATGGCGAGCCTGCAATTGCAATAGCAACCGGCCTTCGGCCAGGACATTTTACTGCCGAAAAATGTACAAGTTTATCTTGAAAGGGGGTCTAGGGAGTGTTTTTCTAAGCTTGATGGAGGTCTAGCGAGGGAACTAGTAAATAAATAAATTAATAGACCACAAAAACGGCAACTAGCCCCTTAATAGTCCCTGGTTGATTTGACACTGGTTTAGATCTACCGTACCGTACCATACTGATTTAAAAGGTCTACCGTTTGAGTTGTCCAGAAACCTAATACAAAGGTGGCGGTTGGTGGTAGGGGTTAGCGTTTGGTTATGGTGGCTGTGATAGTAGCCTAACAGTGGTACGGTACGGAATATGAATAACGAAATAAGTTGAAATAAACACACAACAGTGGTGTTGGGAGGGTGACACTACCAACACCCCACACCATTATATTGATAGGGGGAGAAGAAGGCTGACTCATCTAGCCTATCTACTCTCCGATCACTGATGTCGGGGCTACAGATGTCTTCCTTGTGTAATGGTGGTAGTGCTGGGGATGGTAGTGCTGATTGGCGGTGGTGTAATGGTGCTTTTGGGTTGGGGTCATCATGTGATGATGGTAGTAGTGGTAAGAATCAAGAATCAACACAATAATAAAGGAACCTAAGGAAGAACAAGTCGTGAGGGTACAGAGCTACAGAGGGTGACACTACCAATAGCCAGTCGAGTCCACCACACTGTAGCCTATAATATCGGTAGGAGGAAGTTCATCCATCTACGGTACTGTGTGTCCGGTCACTAATGTCGGGGCTAGAGCTGTCTTCCTCGAGTAATGGTAGTGGTAATGGTGGTAGTGCTGAGTGGCGGAGGTGATTGGTGATGGTACAGACACTCAGCAAAATTCGTGGACCTCTTGGCGTTTTCTTTATGCAAATACAACAGTCGGGATTGATTTATTGATTTACCAATACTTTATTTTATATAAAATTATATAGTCTACTGGTATAGGCCTCTTTTGATTTATAATAAACTTACATACGGTAATAAATTATATACCAGTGTAAACAATGCATATATATATATATATATCAGTTTCCATGGATATACTTCCAAAAATTAAAATGTGAGAAGTCCGTGAGTTTTTAAGAGTGACTGTACATCGGGAGTGGATCACGAATGTATTGGTTGTTGTGATTAGCCTAGTGGTGGTATACCCTGTTCCAAATATGTAGGCCAAAATTCTTGACCATTAACCTCTGTAACTCACAAACGACTTAAGTGATCGAGCTACTAATTCTACCAATTGGGAAGGGTCAGTCAGGCAATGATTGTGCGAATTTACAGCTCATTTGCTCTATTACTTTTTTAGTTAGCCTATAGATCTTAAGAGTTCACGATTTCTGGACTACTTATTTGGAACAGGGTAGTCGTGGGCCACTGGCGCTGGTGGTAATGTCACGGTACCAGACTGGTAGAAGTGGTTGATGATAAGTGGTGGTGGTGATATACCGGTAGTAGTAGGGCAGTAGTGGTTGTGGTGATACATTATTACAATTAACCTACTTTAGTCTACAGGTCTAGGCAACTCATAGGTTAAAAGGATTAGAGTGTCACTAATCTGGGCATGTGATATCTAGGCTGTCGCATCGGGTAAACTAGCCAATTCGAACGTGGTGTTCCAATTAGTATGCGGAATCCTGAAAAATACTCACACTAGGCCTAAACGAACTAGATTAATAAATACAACTATTGAAAAAATATATACTGTCATACATTGATACACTAAATTCATCAATCATGCTCTACTATGTTTTATGTGCATTATTGATTTGACGTACCGTACTAAAGCACCACGTCCAAATTGGCTAGTTTACCCTAGTATCGTTAAAGTATTGTTTAGAGTTGGTTAAGTTTGCGAGGTAGATTATCAAATATTGATGTCCATTCCATAACCAAATCAGACAAGGTACCGTACACACCATACCAGTGTAAAACCTACCGGTACACTACAACTGGTATCGGTACCTCTGACTTATTATCTCCCACCTTGCCTTTGCCCAACCCCTGCAACGGTCCCTTCTAACCTTCATATTGTTCCACAATAAATGACTATGGTGGTGGTTACGGTTGCAGAGCTACCGGCAGGTATAAGTTTGTAAAAGAAGATTTATGGAAGTAGACAGACAGTGATGAAAACCATGATGATAGAAAATATATTCATATTTGTTTCCATCAACCCACCAATTAATTTACAAATAAACCTAACTAATGAAATCAACGAGTGCCGTAATGAATATATACCGGTATGCGGGTACTGGTAGGCTATTTCCCTTGGCTATATCACAATCACAATATAGCCTACACGCATACACACCAACTACCGGAGCCGTAAACGAATTGAAGCAAACAGGATGCTAAGAATCGTCTCATAAACCATACATACAACGTCCAAGTTGTTAATATCAACGACCAACCCATCACACTCACGACTCGGCATTACAAATCGTACTCTCGTCGATTGACTTCCTGACCGCAACATGAGTACGGTATTACAACTTGGGGCTAATTTGCATACCACCTGAACCTGCCTTACCTAGTGATCTGGAAGGTACGAGAGAGAGAGAGTGTGTGTGCGTGTTACCTGTGCTTTTGAATTGAACTGTTGTGAGGTTTGATATGGTACCGGTACCGACCGTACCGTAATGTTATAGCTAGCAAGACATACCGCATAGGTCTAGTACAGTGGTCAGCAACCCTTGAAGCTAGAAGAGCCATTTTTTTCAAGTTTCATAAAACATTTGTACTGTCGGAGCCGCAATACAAACAAATTGGTCTCATAAACCGAAATCTACAGTACTTCAGAAATAAGAAAATATACCCTACTTCTGAACTAAACAATTTACAGTGATATTGTTCAATATACTTGAATTCACAAAGCTTACGAAATACATAAGCGTCACATTTTTTAGAAATCATAACGATTGATACGTATAGATCTTTTCGAAGCTGAATAAACAAATCTAATATTGCCTTGAATGAGTTAATGATGCCTTCGTTTTGAAGGAAGAATAATTATTTCTGAAGCTTCTGGAGCCACACAAGTGCCCTGGAAGAGCCGCATGCGGCTCCTGAGCCACAGGTTACCTACCCCTGGCTCTAGTATAACACACACACACACACGTAGTCCCCTAACTTCCCCAGGGGAAATGTATCTGTCATGATGTTAATGCAGCTAGGCCTAAGTCAAGCCTAGTTTGGTCTGGTGCTGGGATATAACAAAAATGTGTAAACTAATTTAGTTGTAGAATTGGGTACCGGTATACGGTAGCTAGCCTATGCAATTGTGTAGCTTAGAACAAAACTTGGCATACTGGTGCCCATTTAAATATATTAATAATCTTAATTAATTTCATTCTTAATTTAAATCACCCCTAAATTAAATTAATGAAAGCATGTGATCCTCCCAGGATTCAAACGCAGGACACCACATGTATAACTTAAACGCTCTAACCATTACACCACCAAGGCAGTAAAAGGTTCAGCAACTTCATGACCGCGATAAATAACCCGGATCATTAAAATCAAAACAAAACCTGTACTGGCACAAGGGCATTTCAAGTTGGTTATGAGTATTACTGTACCGTACATAATTACCGTACATCACAGGAACTTCTTAGCCTAGCACATGACAATCTTATTACGCAATTACATAATATTACAGTAGGTTGTTTAGACTGTGGGTTATGGAAGACCTACAGTACACTCTTCAGGGAACTAGGTAGGATAAGGGACCTACAATATAGATACCATAGCTTTCTCTAAAAACACACACTCACACAGCTTAACTGGGAAACCACAGACTTTCGAGCATAAAAAGTTACCACGTATAATAAAACAAAAAATGTAATATAGCCCTTACGAGCCTTAACGACGCCACAAAAAAAAAAAAAAAAACACACACACACAAAAAAAGGTCAAAGCCCGAGTTTACAACCCTAGCAGCCCCCCAAGCCTCCCGATCAGTACTCCATCACAGGCTAGAGAAACCCCTTCTACTAGGTACAACATTGGCCAGCCGCCATAAAAGTTGATTTCACCAGACAGGGAACACTAAAGGGGGGCGTCACAAGTCCCCTTTCCGACCGACAACTGTATTTCCGGCAACATTTTGAAGATAGTTTGCATTGCTATAAGCTACTAGGATACTGAAGATGGAATATTTTGGGTGACTATTTTCTCACAATTATAACCCCTACAATGAAGCTGCCAGATATGTATTGCTCCACAAAATTGCCGGTAATACTGCTCATGTGTACGTCCCACGCCCACCTCGCCACCGCCGCGCCGTGCTGTCTGGAGCCTGGGGAAATATCCAGAGTTTTGGCTGTTATCCTTCCAAGATGAGGCAATTCTTACATATGACACACTGGTACGGTACTCGTCTGACTGACTATATATACCGGTACATAATACGGTACCGATCTGATTCCATAGCCTACGGTATATCGTAAATGACTTGTTAAATTAAATATACTGGTATCGGTAGGCTAATTAAAGAGTACCCGGTAGCCCATATACAAAAACAAAATAAAAAATACCGGTACCGGTAGCTTATAAAATACCGTAGTCAGTGCGGTGTAGGCTTATAGCCTACGCTATTATGAGGTGCCGTTACGGAACTATCATTATATGTCGGTGTGTGACTGACAAATAGGTCTAAAAAGGCAATGGATAAAAACAAATCGAGCAGCTGAAGCCTATGGAAGAATAAGTATGGTAATGACTATATTATAAGCCACTTTATAGATATGTCTAGCTAAACAAAATAACAACTCGGTCTTTGAGAACACTTCTTGAGTACGGTACCGGTACTGTACCAGTGTATTTTACACCTATTCTTTATCGATGACATTTGAAGTAGAAAATAGCATTACTCTGTGAACGGATAAGGCTGCTTTGTGTACGGTAACTTGAGTGAAGTGTTTACTGCAGAGATAAGGCGGAGTACGGTATAAGCGGTGTTAATAATCAACTCCTTCACTATTATGGCATCATATTGTTTTAAGCACTCTACGATTTCACTCAGAATGTATTGAATTGGATAAATGCAACTAAATCTATATAAATTAACCGTGTGATCCCTACAAGCTTTCCCTAATGTTATAATCATGCAATAATAACCAACACAGAATAAGATAAGGCACCATAGTGTTAGCGAGTCAATAATTGAATTGTTGAGAGAGAGAGAGAGAGAGAGAGAGAGAGAGAGAGAGAGAGAGAGAGAGAGAGAGAGAGAGAGAGAGAGAGAACCAATACCGGTATTTGTTAGCAGGTTCTAGAGTAGGCTACACCACGAAGTTTCTGTGAGATTTGTGAACAGTTGGTTCTACCACTATTTGACACCAGAATCATCAGGAATAATGCATCACTTATCTGACTCGATAAAACAAACCCAAAACAATACCATTAACTCCGATAAGGAAACGGAGACATGCTTATCAGACCAAGATAATGTTCTAGAGTGCTTGCAATGAGTCCAACATAACCCTTTGACTTTCAGAGGTTCGGTTCTTCCTAAGCTGAATACAATGGGAGGACGGTATATCGTACGCTGGTTAGCAAGTTATAAAATTAGGTTGTGTATGATAAACAAAATTTACGGGCGCTAACCTATCACTCTCTCTCTCTCTCTCTCTCTCTCTCTCTCTCTCTCTC
>JAGKTK010010179.1:21282-31647 GCA_018397895.1 Paralithodes camtschaticus | reverse complement strand
ATTAGAAGGGAATCACTAGAACAATTGTATGTCACTGATACTTATAAGGTACTTGTACACTTATACAGGTCACTAGTCTTACCCAGAGGGTTGACGAGAGATACCCTCCTTAGGGTGTGGTGGTGTGCTGACTGACTCGCCCTCTGTCTGCTTGAGGGAGGGGCACGGTTCAGCAACACAACACCATGTGACACCTGTGCGTGACAAAGTTGCTAGCAATTACTTCTCGATATCTTGGCAACGGATGTGTGATACCATTTGGTGATCGTGGGATCCGTGCTTGCCTTGCAGAGAGGAAAGTTACCAGCCTCCATTGTGATGGTGTGAACTTCTATAGGGAGAATCACACCAACACACTATAGTTCTCTAAAGGTTGTTATAATAGTGTGAGTTATATATGTGATTATATGGTTTATCTTAGAAGTGTACAGTCGCTCAAAATGCGCTGTTACACCGCTCGGCCACGTCAGCTGAGGCCCTCCTCAGGTTGTAGGATAGAATAACTCACATATATCTAGATACACATAGAATCATCCTTCCAGTGCGGCATACCTCGGCGATCTGGCCGAAAAACGTCTAGGCCTAGGCTACCGTATTTTGGTTAATTTTAACTGCTAGAAATTTCCCACGCATCTATAAATGTAGTGCGGTTTCCAATCTGTAGACTGGCGTTGAGTAGAGCTCTCTAAGTCAACTGGTTCAGTTGTGATGACGATTTTAGTGGAGAGCATTTTCAGGCAATGTTAGCAATACGACGATCTTTTCACTACTGAAACAACGACATACAGACATACAATAACAAACGAGTCTTCTCCTTCTTGTTTTCGGAGGTGCGGTGACGCAACGATCGGCTTTGTTTACATGCGTCGGACGCACGGCGTTCAGACCAAGCTGAATAGGCTTTCAAGCTTACTGTATATTAAAATGACAGCCGGGTACCGGCCCATCTGCCGTGGTGTCATATTAAAATGACACCCGGGGAGGAAGGGTTAAGGTGAGGACCAAATCTTGCACGTTAGCATTAACAGGTGCTTACATTTTTCCTCACGCCAAAGGAACAGGTGATCAACCCTGAACGGAAGACGAAGGGAAAGACTTACTAGGATAAGGTTGTTGACAGGAGTCATGGAAGGGGGTTAGTGTAGTAGGAAAAATTATTTCCTGATTAATTAATAAAATTAAGGTTAGTTGTACTCTGAAGAATTTATGAAATTCATGAAGTTTGAGAGTGCTCGTAAGAGATGATGAGGTCCAAAGAATTGCCAGTGAAAGAATATGTTAATAGGAATGAACTCTGAGGAGAGGTTAGTTATCAAGACAATAAGTTAACGATAAGGAAGCGTGAAGATTAGTGAAATCCGTACTTCGCAGTGAACAGGTGCCTGACACATCCCATGATTATTAACTATTATTCTAAATCTAAACTATGAGCCAGTCAGTCACAGATGCTTGAGTCAAGGTAAGGTCGCATGCATTTATGTCCGGGGACAGAGGGAAAACACATACTCAGGACGCACAGACAGGGGAAGATACGAGGACCTACATGAATAAAGGCGTCTTAGTTTGTCACAGTCACAAGTTGAAGTTCGTCGGGGACGAGCAACATGTCTGTTGTAGCAGTAAAATCATCCGTGTAAAAGAAACAAGAACGGCATAATTCTTCAGTCATTGTTAACACTCAACGAGCGGCCTAGGCGGTATATTTGACTGTGCTGCCCAGCGTTTTTTTTTACCATAAATGGGGTTGGTTCCGTGCTCTTTTTCATGCATAAACAAGAGCCAGAGCATAATACAAGTATGTATCCCTGAAAGGGCGTTAAATGACCTTTCCAATGACACCAGAACCATCTTTCTACGGTCACTGGTTGTCTTGCAACGATCGTGCAACCGAAGGGCAAAATCTGTAAAATACAGTCATTTCCTTACATTATTACGTGTGAAACGTGTGAGGGAGGGTGGAGTAGGGCGGAGTACATCTCAGTAGCTCCACGGCCACCGTGGCGAGCGGTCATGAGGTAACCTACGCTCCTCTCACCGCTCCGCTCTCTCTCAGAGCACATTACGTGCTCAAAATTGTATGCGACTATAGCCAGGCCCCGCCACATAGGCCACATTTATTTCACTCGACTATAGCCGGGCGCCGCTCTTTAAGGGTTAAATATGAGGACTGGAACGGAAAGTGGACTAAAATGGTGAGTGGAATAACTGTATCTATTTATGAGAAATAGAGTATACAATTGTCTTACTCAAAAAGTGGAAACAGGGCAAACTGTTCCTTCTCTACGGCTGATGCTGTACGGAGATGAGCAACAGGCAGTAGATCAATGATGATCCATCTCTGATATCACCGTACTCAATGAATTCATCACATTCGTCTTACTTGTGAGTCGTACATCTATACTTGTGAGTTGCACATCTATACTTGTGAGTCTTACATCTAGAATTCTAGACTCTATAGAACTTTTGCTGCAGTCTCCAGGACAATGAGTCTCTTTCTTAGCTTTATTACTTCAGAAGCGTGGGCAGTCATCTCTTCGCACGTGTATGAGTGCGAGTTTATGGTTACCTGGGTAAAGTCATCAGGTAGTACCAAAATGAATCATCCGGAGATTACGATTTAATACGAGCTACGTTAAAACGTGAAACGTAAGTGTAAGTCGCAAGTCACCAGGTATCATCTGATTAGTTAGTAGGGAACACCCTAACCAGGTCATCTTTCTCGGGAGAAAGGGTAGTATTCTACTCGTAGGGTTACTAATAGAATACTTCACACGCCCAGTAGGATGTACGTGGGGAGTGGCTTGCTCTGTCAGTTATGTGACGTTAACAGAACGATGATTCGTATAGAATACTTCACTCTCTGACTAGAGTGGTCTGACTTGAGTGGCCTCACTTCACTCTCTTACTAGAATGGTCGTACTTGCTCAATTCTTATTGAGTACTTCACTCTCTGATTAGAGTGGTCTTTAGTTGCTCATGTATTACAACTGAATCTGTAAGTTGTTTTAGAATGCTCTTCTTGCATAACGAAGCTTCTGCCTATACTCGTTTGTCTGTGCGGAGTCAGTTGTGGTAGGTGCATTTGGCTGCACCGCCGAAAGTGATTGATCAGGTATAATATGGCTGTCTACGGAGAGTTCTGGACTCACCCATTTTAACCTGTCATCTTGAATTACTTCTACCTTGATGGTGGTAGGGTCTCGAACCTCAAACTTGTTACCGGATGGTGTGTCCTTAACGACATAGGGTCCATTATACTTCGGCGAGAGCTTAGACATTCTCGTTCGGATCTAGGCACATAACTTTGTGACCTACATCAGGACAGTTTGGTGTATCCTTTTATGCTGGTTCCTTATCATTTCAGCCCGAAATGTCTGTAAATGATCTCAGATTTGCTGGTGGATCTTGCTAAAGACTTTCAAGTGTCTCTTAGCGTCTGATTTGGCTTGATAAGAATAATCTAGATGAATATAGAGTTCTGCGTAGCTTAGCTGTAGCCAGAATTTACGTCAGAATCTTGTCTTTACCCTCTGAAGCTAGTCTTGTATACCTGTCTGTAGGTTTTGGAAGACTCTTCAAGGTAATGTATAGCCATTTAGGTTTTCCTTGACTTCTAAATTATGTTTTAATATTTGCATGATGTTCCAAGATTTCAATGATAGCTATGGTAGCTGAGGTACTTTGCAGTCAACTAGCCCAATTGAGAATGGGATCTTTTGTGCAAAAACATGCTTTCTCAAGTAGATATCACCCATTGATTCTTTCACTCTGTGCTTGGTTTCCATCCTGTTTTTGGCGAGGAGGTGCCTAGGAGAGGAATAGCGAACAAGTGAGTAATGGACGAGCCTGTTGGTAATTTGGTCTTTTGTATCCGTCTTTAAGCAGGAAATAGGACAAACTAGTCTGAAAGATTATATTCAACACAAACCAACTGGTACTGCTTCCATCTGGCGTTGCCTGGGGCAATTCAGCAATTCCAAAGAAACACTGTCAAATGGATGTGAAGCCTTCTGGTATTCCAGGAGTGTCACAGGTTTGGTTACTTCTCAAGTACCTTGTGGTAGCACAAGAGAGTCTTTTGGCAAATGTTGTTTACTATCCTTCTTAATAGTTTTCCATTAGTACATCTATTTATCGGCCTGAAGAGTTGTTTCCTGTCTGCACATATAAACTGTCCACACCTGTTGGTACAGTTGCTGCACTAGGTAACAAATTGATGGCATTATGATGTTTCGGGAGTACTACTATCTTATCTGGAATGGCATAATTTATACATGGCTGTATGTGTTGTTGTCAACGGGAAGAGTCTAACCAGAAGTTCTTAGTGCAATCGGAACTGCGACAGATGAACTTGGTTTCTGGAAAAGACATCATCTTCTCCGATTCCAGAAATAGCCTACGTATTGGATATGTTGTGGTTCTAATCTTGCTCGTCTTTCACTAGGCTTCTTTTTAGGTCGGTAACGAGAACAACGGGACAACTTGCACAATTCTGGAGAGTGCGTTGGCTGCCATGTTAGCTCTATCCCTATGATACTAGAAGATACCTGTTAATCCTAGTGACTCCGTGGCAACTTCAGCAAATCCACTGATACAGTGTCGAATGGAAGTGAAGGCATTGGATACTCCAAGATTGGTGCGGTTCCATCACGTGTCGGGTTAGCTGTAGGAATGTCTCTTACCCCCGCTTTAGTCTGCCAGTGAGAAGTTATCACCTTTGAGTACCTATTTGTCCTTGCCTGTCTGTCTGAGTAGAGGTCGAAGGAAGGCCCAAGGCTAACATTTCACGAAGGTTTTGACTCCTAAGTTGTTGCAGGAGTTAACCTTTCTGAGTTGTGATATCTAGTCTTTGTGTTATTCACCACTTTCCTTATGTAACCAATAACTAGCCTCTTGACTAGGTCACTTGGCATTTTGAATGTTGTACGGAGCTCTTGTGAGAAGAGTTGTGTGTACAAGTGTGAATGTTGAGCATGTTTTGACTGGAACTTAGGTAAGCATTTGGATGAGCTCTGCCTCTTAAGACTTGGAAACATCTTATTATAATTCTACCCTTAAGTTTGTATTTTAAGTGCGACTTTAGAAGGTAAATAACTGCACAGATCGTACTATACGATGAGAATCCTTTCTGCTCGACTCGAGATTGGCTTACTTGGACATCTCAGATACTGATTGTGAATGTATAATCAAGTCTTCTGGTGTCTATCCATGAGGTGATGGAGTTCCACTTAAGAAAAACTTAGACTTTTGAGTTACTTTGAAAAACTTTATTCCCCTTATTCCTATGTCATGTAGGAATTCTGATGAATCAGACTGTGGGAAGTATTTCCTTAACTTGGCTAGAATATGCTGCGTGGTTCTCTTTGTGGTGATCAACCACCTAAAACTATTCCGTACTTGGTTACCAATCGGGTTGGTGTAAACCAAAGGAAGGACGTGCGTTTTAGACTTACCTAGGGTTATGTTTAGGGTTATGTAGTGCTTTGGTTAAATTCTTTAGTGTTTTTAGTCGTACACTGCGGAAGGCGACTACAATCCTAAGTCTAGGTCTTCGTAGCTTCAGGAGAATGTTACCTATACGCTGAAAATACTTGAGTAGATGCGCAAATCATTCTATAACTCTACGGTGGTTCATATCCTCTACAGGGTTTGCCTGCAGGATGTCTTAGTACAAAGAAGGTCTGGATGCCGTTGATAATGTACTTACTTGTGCTGTAAAAGGTCTATCCACATCGGCTATAACTTTCGGATAGAGTTCTGAGAGACATACCCTATTCTTCTCATAATTCCTTTCTCTTCCGGATACTACTAAGGGAAACTATCCAGGAAACCCAATTGGAAGGTGTGCACCATCTCTAGTACGAATCCTTCTGAGCTGTGGATGCGAGCGAGAGCAATCTTGTTTTGCAATACGGCTCTTGATCCTAGCACTCTAAGGATCTTGCAGGTGAAATTGGTTATGCTTGTTGACACAGTCGCTGCTAGAATGATCGAATGCAGAAAAGAACACATAATGCGTGTTGTGTGTGTACTTCGAGAGTGTTGACCCAACTGAGACCTATACACCATTGACTTGGAACAGATTTCAAGGATGCGCAAACTAACTGCCCATGCTTGTTGGAACAGCTGTTACTAAATCAGTGCTGGGGATAAATCGGATCGAGCACAGTACTGAGTACCGGAACAACTATGGGTGAAGCTCAATCTGTGAGACTTCACGTTGATGTGGTTATCCTTCAGATTCATTATGTCTTGGACATAGATAATTTGGACTTGTGCGGAACCTTGTATTTGCTTAGGTGCTTCTGCTACGCTAACTATCTGTGAGTTTCATAGGATACCTGTGTCAAAAAGGTGTCTACCGCCACAAGAATGTATTGGGGACTACGTGTGGGACCTTGGTGTGAGGCTTCATCCACCACGTAAAACTGGCTTAGTCACGTATAACCTTAGTGTAAGGTGTTGATTGTGACGCAAAATGTCGACCGTGGAGGGGTCTCATTGTCTGCGACTTCGGGGAGTTTGTACTGCAGAGAGTCTGGCGATTTTAGTCTTAGGACTAAAGGATCTGACACGCTGGTAGGAACCAGAATCGCGAAGGAGGCGACTTTTCTCTTGGTCTATGCGGGGTGTCTACACGAGGGCAATCCTTTGTGTCGTGTCCATACGGAGTTTCACAAACGATGCAATATCCCCTTCGTGCAGGTCTTTCTCGATGCTTATGGCGAGGGTTCCATTGTGGTTTACCTGCCCTGCGAGGTCTTGTCTGCACTCGGGATTTGCGTGGTGACGTTTGTTTCTGCTTTGGGAGTAACTGTGGATGGAGTGTCCAGCAATTCTCTCTTGTATGACCAACTTTATGGCAGTGGCCACACTTCTTAGGAATTGTACCAGTTCTTCTTGGAGGCGAAGGCGTCGGACTGGGTCTGCGACTCGCCCCGCAAGAGAGGTTTCTCCTTGCATAATGATTGCAGTAGGCACATACTGTCTGTGAAACTGTCACTATCTCATGAGCTCTTCTTGGATTGGCAAGAGGAATTAGCTCGGGGTCTGGTCTACGAGCTCTTCTTGGCTTGACAAGAGTAATTTGCTCGGGCTTTTTGTTGGGGTGGAGCCTTGGCACCAACTTGAGAAGAGATGCGGGAACAGTCTCTGCTGTAGCGGCTGGCATCTCGGGAGCTGGATCTGACGAGGTCTCAGAAGCAGTATCTGTGTCCGCAGCAATGCTCGCATCAGTGTCCGAAGGTGACTCCGGGAACTCCAGGATAATCTTTAAACTTTGGATGAGACCTTGGAGTTTGGTTAGCGACTGGGGTGATGGGTTTCCTTGATTGGTGATCATCGTAACTTCCAGTGCTAGCGAAGTTTGCGAGTTTTACCCATAAATCCTCGTAGCTTGATGTCTGAAATGGAGTGGTTGCTTGAGCGAGGTCGATAGCAGTTCCTGGTTTCAGATGTAACCGGACAAAGGCAATTTTGTTGACAGCCTTTTTGTTGTTACAGGATTTCATGTACTCGTCTATTCTGTGTAGGAAAGAAAACGGTCCAGCTGGGTAGTTAGGACAATTCTTCCCAGAAAACATAGGCAAGTGGACTGTATGCTGTGACTGAGCATCCACGTGTGAATTGCCTCTGGCTGTAGCTGTAGTGATAGCTGGCATAGCTGTAGCTGTAGTAAGTTCTTCTGAAGACTTCTCTACACTTGCCTCTATCTAAGTTACCCTTAGTCCTGGAAATTTATAAATATTAAACTTACCTTTGGAATGCAGGTGTGTACACTAGCCTTTGTACAAAATTAATATTTAAAGTTTCGGACGTTCGTAGGGGAAAAATTCTGATAAGTGCGTAGCACAGTCTCAGAATAACATAACTTGGTGCCTGGGCGACACGAAGGGCCTTATATTTGATGTGCAAATATGTTAGAAGTTCGCTTGCGCTAAGGATGTATCAGGGTGGCCCGATGTCTCCTTGAAAGAGTTAGCTAGTTGTTCAGTCAAGTTGTCAATGTCAGAAGCAAGTTTTGTCCCTACTTCTTTTCTCAAACTCTGTGTCTGACTGAGGCTCAAACTTCTATTCCTTAAATTCCACTTTAAATTCAAGAAAATTTTACACGCATTGAAACATAATCCCCACCTGAAATTCTGAAATAACGTAACATTCAAGGTCACTAGCATAGAATATAGGTCGTAGGAGTTTCACTTTAACGTCACACCTCTATCCAAAGTTGAAGGATGAATTGATGTTAGTTAGACTAGGAGTTCAGCAAAACAAAATTATACAAGGAAGTCTAGGAAAAATTCAAGTTAGCAAGGCACTGTATAGGGATACTCTCTTACTAAGAAATTCAGATTAGTAAGGCACTATATGGATAGCCTATTCTCTTACTTAAGAAATTGAAAAAGACACACACAACACGAAATAACAGAAAAGAAGGGTTTGATCACTGTTAGAAAACCTCTTAACCCAGTGAGACCCAGCGTCGCACGTGATGCATCGGCAGTGTTTGATCACCAACTCCCAGCGACGCATCACGTGCGTCCGACATATAAAAAACACTTACGTGGCTCGTAAGGTAGGAAATGGCGGGAGAATAGGAGGGGGAGGTACCGTAGTGTGTGTGGGAGCTGGGCCAGTAGGTGTGAGCGGGCCGAGACAGCCGCGCGGCTGGTGGTGGTGAGCTTAGTGGGGATACTTTACACCTTTAGTTCACCGCCACTTTGAACCTTCATTACTCCGGTCGTATCGGAGCTAGAGGCTTGAGATTTATGTGAGACACTCCTTAGGATGTATGCCGTACAATGCCATACTCAGTTTTTACCCTAGTGCTCCCGGGCGGGTGGTCATGCGGGGGAGACGAACTNCCCCGCCCCCCAAATGATTTTTTTTTTATTTTTGTCTTCATTTCTCACCATTCTCTTCCATTTTGGCTCAACAATTTTTTTTGAGGCTCTCCCCCCCCAAAAAAAAATATGTCCGAGGTGATTTTTTTTTTGTTTTTTTTCATTTCTCATCCTTGTCTTCCATTTTTAGCAAACAAAAAAAAGAAGTGGAAATGGCTTGGGACTGGGGTGAACAAAATATTATAACTAGCCGGGGCTCAACGGGTTAATATTGTACTGTTACTGCAAATAAAATATATTACTGTGAGACCTTTAAATGTAAAACGTCTAAGGGCGAATTATTTTAAGGAAGTAAACATATTTTCTCTTAGTGCAAGATTAAAGTTCTTGAAACAATACTTGAATTGACTAAACCGAAAATATGGTTAATAATGTACGTAGAGTAATACTTTAAAATTTGTTAAGTAATTAAGTAGTGGATATCAACATAATTAATTCACTGTGGCATTGCTGTGTTGTAAGTTTACTAGTAGGCTATTAATTCACTAGTATTATTACGTGTGTATGTAGTGTAATCACTAATCACTAACCTAATACAATAATTGGTACTGCTTGTAGGTTGTGTTGCTTGAAGACGTCTATCAGCTGTGTTGATTGAAGATTGTAGTGAAATATCCGTAGAGTGATTTGCTGCCTCTAGGTGGCGTCATGGCTGGTGAGTTTAGTGTGACGTCACTCTGTCATGACGCGCGACATCATCCACGGGGTGGGGTGGAGGGCGCGGTTGGTGAGGCGGTGGTTGGTTTTTCTGGTCGTACTGATTGACCCGTGTTTGTTGCCTGTTGTTGCGGCAGGGCCGTGTGGGGAGCGTCTAGTCAGCGCTTATGTAGCTAACATCTTGGTATCTACTCCTCCATTACCAACTCACTCTGATTTTCACTTTTACTTCTTTCTTCACTGAATACTTTTGTCTTTGTACACAGGTCTTAAATAAACAAGCACGGGGCTTTTGTTTGGTTTATTTTAGCAGCAAAATATATGTCTTTAACCCTTAACCCATAACTAGCGGCCCACCACATAAGTCGAGTTAAAAAAATCTGGACTAACTAGCGGTGCTCGACATAACTCGAGTGGCAATTTCAGCACGTAATGTTGGTGAGAGAGAGAGACAAGTGGTGGCAGGAGACTAGCGAGCGTATGACTGCTCCAGACCACCGCGGCGAACCTACTGACACGAATCTCAGCTCCCCCCTCCCTCTCTCACTCGCTACTTACTCAATTATATGGGGAAAGTACCGAAATACCTGCTTTTTGCACTCGCGTTGCACGGTTATTGCAAGAAAACTATCCATCATACAAGGATCGTTATGGTGTCATTCGAAAGCTCTGTTCATGCCCTTTCAGGGATAGATACTTGTTTTACGTTCTGGGTCTTATTTAGGCATGAAAATGATCACGTAAACAGCCCTATTTTGGCTAAAAAGCCCCCGCTGGGCGGTACATATAAATAAACCGAGAGGCCGCT
>JAGKTK010010179.1:0-18656 GCA_018397895.1 Paralithodes camtschaticus | reverse complement strand
GAGAGATACCCTCCTTAGGGTGTGGTGGTGTGCTGACTGACTCGCCCTCTGCCTGCTTGAGGGAGGGACGCGGTTCAGCAACACCATGTGACAACTGGGCGTGACAAAGTTGCTAGCAATTACTTCTTGATATCTTGGCAACGGATGTGTGATACCATTTGGTGATCGTGGGATCCGTGCTTGCCTAGCAGAGAGGAAAGTTACCAGCCTCCATTGTGATGGTGTGAACTTCTATAGGGAGAATCACACCAACACACTATAGTTCTCTAAAGGTTGTTATAATGGTGTGAGTTATATATGTGATTATATGGTTTATCTTAGAAGTGTAGAGTCGCTCAAAATGCGCTGTTACAATAAACAACTCCTTTACCAGTGGTATTTTTCCTACTAGTCAAAATATTGCAAGAGTTATCCCTATATTTAAGGAGGGGGACGAACCAATTTAAACAACTACAGGCCTATATCAATCTTGCCTCTTCTAAGTAAAGTAATAGAACGAGCAGTATATAGGCAAGTTTATTCATATCTAGAAACAAAACATATACTAAGTAGACAACAATATGGATTTAGAAAACATACATCAACAGTCCAAGCCATCACTGATCACTTAAAATATCTTATGAACATATAGACTCTGACAGAATAGTTTTTTCCCTGTTTTTGGACTTCAGGAAAGCCTTGGATTCCCTGGACCACTCATTGTTGCTTCGTAAACTTTACTTTTATGGCTTTCGTGGCACAGTTCACAAATGGTTTAAATCCTACTTAACCCGGCAAGTGCGGGAAGACTCTTAAGAGTTTCCCTGGGTGACTGCGGGAAGACTCTTAAGATCCTGGGCCTAAAAAAATCCATTTAAAACACCCCCAAATTTTTGTTGTTTTTGTTTTTAATTTTATTTTTGCCCCTGGGCCATGCCAAATATCACTCCACATCCCCTCCTTCCCCACTTTCCTCCCCTCCTTCAGTTATCACCTATTTTCCCTGTTATTCCCTTATTCTGTGGTCTATTTTTGTGCTAACATTAGCGAGTTGGTAGCAGGGCGTTGTCATCACTGTTACCAAGCGTGGGAAAGAGCGAGAGAGAGACTATTGCGTAACAGTGTCTCTCCAGACAAGGGGAGGGTAGGAGGGGAGGGAGGTTGCCTCAGCCATAAGTTATGTAACTCCCGGCCTCTATCTCCGATTTTGACCATCCAAACGCCGTTTCCACTTATTTTATTGCTGTAACAGGTTAATACCTTTATAATCAACGTAGAATAGGCGCATATGGATAAGTATTAATGATATTTATGGTACGATGACAATTTGAGTTTAGGAAAGTCTAAATACCTCCGCACAGGGAGGGGTGGCCAATATCCCACCTACGCAGCGGAGAGGTTAAGGGTGGCCATACACAAAAGGCCCAAAGCGGACCTATTCCCCATGAGGACAATCCGTGCCAGTTTATGAAGGACTTACATGATTGAACACTACTTAGGAACCGTCCGACTCAGAGGCCTTCTATGTACTTTTAGCAAATTTTCTACAGTGATGGGTGGCTGGTTCATCCACTAACCTGTTTCACCCTTAGTTAAGCAGTAAGGATTACTTCAGGTTGTCTCCCCTAGATGGGTTGCCGACCAAGGCTTATGAGTACCATCCACCCGAATTTGCATAAGGTTGTCTCCCCTAGATGGGTTGCCGACCAAGGCTGACTAGTCCCATCCACCTAAAATTAATGTTACTGTAGCTAAATGATAACAGAGAATGACACAACAGGAAGAACAGACAGGTTGGTACGAAAGGTAAGTACCTAGTTAACTCCTTGAAGATCGGGTGAAACTTGTCGTTTCTGTTAGCTAGCTATTATTAGACAATTTTACTCGGATTCGGAAAGGTATATGGAAGTCACAGGGTTGATTGAGATAGGCTTTACCCTCATAATTACCACAGATCCTTCCTAAACTGCATAGAATCGTCGAATGATAGCCAGATTTTTTTTTCAAAATGCATCATAATTTTGTAAGGGTTAAGTAGTGCACAAAGTATTGAAGTACTAACAATTGTATCATTAACACCTCTTACCCCTACTGTACCGGAGGATACAGTAATTAAAAGTCCCCTCTAGTCCCAAGCAATGTGGCCAAAATGGCAAGATAAAACAACCTCCCACCTCAAAAGATGAAGGAATACTGGCTCTCCCAGCCTGCAGAGGGTTGGATATAAGCTGAGAAGTGTTGCCAACTCGAGAACAGTTCTCAAACGGTTGTGGTACCAGGCACTGCCTGATACTGGCAGTTACAAGGAAAGTATATTACTGACGGCTCCCTGCTGTCGCTGGTACAGAAAGGGGTTAAGTGTTAGCAGATAATAACACAATAAATATATTTTAGTTTGTCCCCAAGGCTAACAAAAATGTCTTCCAGACTTTCTTCAGAATAAAAAATACCAACCCAGACCCTAAATGTATACATTTTGTTATAGAAAAATGGCCGAAGGCCGAATTCTTCTAAGTTACAAGTTCGCTATCGCCCGCCCAGAAAATAAATCGACTCTGAAGTGAGTGAAGCGTCTTATTATCGCCAAATAAATTGGGTGAAACGTCTTAATATCTCCAAATTAAAGTAGGCAAGGCAGTAACTTAAGTATGTACTGCACAAAGTATGGAAGTATTTAGAGAGTAAATTGTGTTAATGGTAGAGTTGATAAGTGATAACAGATAATGTGGACATGAGAAGACGAGCATACAGGTTAGTAGGTAAGGTAGTAACCCAGGTAAGAAGGTGAGGTAAGTACCCAGGTAAGTATGAAGGTAAGTAGTGGTATAAAGCTAGGGCACTGAACCTAACGACTATAGTAAACTTGACGAACACCATTACATACGCTGCATTTTCCAAAACCACCACTGATTATCTATAGGGCTTTTGGCAACAAATACGAAATATTTATCTTTGATATCCGTCATCCAGCATTACTGCTTCAAAATTATCAACAAACATAAAATAGGCATATGAAATATATAATTATCGCTGAAACAATTAACTATACCATGTAGGAAGTCTGGGGAAGAATGAGAGGACAATTAAAATACAATACAGAACAGACAGAAGCACAAATATACGCTAGAAAAACCCTAAAAGTTCGTTAAAATTTCCCCAGACTCTAAAAACTTCCATAATGTCACTACAAACATATGGTAAAGTATCTAGAATAATCTTTAGCAATCGGAGAATCTAGAATCTCTATAGCATCGCTAGAATTCATTATATCTTGATGTCGCTAGACAGAAGTAATTCGCTGGATCTAGTGGTAACCGCTACATTGGCACCACTATACAAGACCATTCCTTCCGGTTATAATGTTTAATCCCAGATTTCGAAACTATTACAATTATTTCAAAGTTTTGAGATCATCACATTGATTTGGAAATCGATTTACACAATTTCAGCTCCATTAGTTTTGAAAGCATTCGCATAAAACGTTTTTTTAATTCTATACTCCTATGTAATCGTTGCTGTCTGTCAGTCTGTTTGTCGGTTCTGATTTATTTACTTTTAGCTGGATTCCTCTAAACATAATTGAGGAATATGCATGCAGCTTGTAGGTAGCTTCGTATTTTCTCTCTCTCTCTCTTATCTTCAATTGCCTAGTAAACTGGGAAGCAAGAACCGACGATGCTGAAGGTAGGCGTCTTGTGGGCTTCGTTAATGGTAATGTTTTGACACAATGGGTGAACAAGCCAACTAGAGGGAACAATATACTAGATCTTGTGTTCACCACTGAAGAAGAATGTGTGACCAGCTTATCTGTTGTATCCCAAAGTGCTTCACATGTCTCACTCCCTAGACTGGAACAAGACCTCACGGGCTTCGTCGTTCAATGTACGGTTGCTTGTACAGGCTCTCAGCCTATGCCCGAGAGGATGTAGCTGGAATATAAAAAAAAAAAAAAAAACAAAAAAAAAAATCCTCAGAGTGCAAAACTAGATTTCCGTCGTGCAAATTTTGAAGGCCTTCGGGGAAGCTTATATGAGGATGTAAATTAAATTTGGTGCTCAATAAAAGATCAGTTTATAGATCAACAAGCTGCATTCGTTCCTACTAAACTTGCCAAATCAGGCTCAACCCAACCAAAATGGTTCACAAGGGACATAGCTTCAGCAATTAGAAAGATAATAGTTGCATACAGAGAGGCCAAAAGAAATAAAGTCCAAAAAGATTTAGATTCCGTCAATAATATGTGTAGGAGAGAGAAATTTCTTATAAAGCAAGCAAAGCGGAATGAAGAAATCAGGATTGCAGCCCTCTGCAAAGAGAGTCCTAAAGAGTTCTTCAGCTATGTGAACAGCAGGAAGCCATTCAAACGTAGCATTGGATCTCTAAAGGATCCTGCAGGCCATCTACAAACCTCTGTCACTGATATAGCTTAATCCATAAACGACTATTTTACCTCGGTATTTACAGCAGAAAATACCAGTAAAATGCCAAGTCCATGATTAGTGCATAATGGTGAAGTTCTAAGCAGAATTATATGTACCCCAGAGGAGGTAGCAAAAAAAATAGATAAGTTAAATAGGTTCAAGCTATCCGGGCCAGATAGCTTTCTTCCCAGGGTTGTATTAGAAGTTCGCACCTTTCTTGTCAGAAATCTTCAATAAATCACTGGAAAAAGGAGAGGTCCCTGAAGACTGGAAACTGGCCAATGTGACCCCAATCTTTAAGAAAGTGGATCATGAGTGTCCCAAGCATTATCGGCCAATTAGCTTGACTTCTATCATCGTCAAACTCTTAGAAGGGATACTAGTAGACAAGATAGTCGACTACCTAGAAATCCACAATTTAATTACAAATTCCCAACATGATTTCAGGCGACACCAATCATGTCCTGTCATGGGAGGTGTGGTGGAGTGGTCTTGCCATTGGACTGGTAATCCAAAGGTCCCGGGGCTCAAATCCCGATGTGTCAATGGGAAGATATTATTGGGATTGAATTTGTGCTGTATCAGTGCATTACCACAAATCCCACTTAACGCCAAAAAAATACCCTCATTGTTCCCTGATTAAATAGCAGTGTATGAATATTCCTATATTCAAAATATGCTACAAGGGGGCGATGCCTAGCGAGTTATTTGCTCAATAGGTGCTGTTCTGAGAGTGAGGGTCTGAGTCTAGGAAGTGAGACAGTGAAGCATAGAGGCGAAGCAGCCTCCGAAGTTGGACTGCTTCGAGCCAGAGTGGGCAACCAAGAGCCGTGCGTCTGCGATGGCAGGTTGGCGAGGGCTGGTTGTAGCTCGTGCATCACTTGTCTCACTTCCTAGGTTGGAACAAGACCTCACAGGCTTCACTGTGTTGAGCGGTGAATGTGCAGGCGCTCAGCCTATGCCCGAGAGGGAGTAGTTGGCCCATAGAAAAAGAAAACAAATCTTACCAATTTGCTGTAATTTTTCCATGAAATACTGAGTATGTCAAAAGTAGAGACATAGACATCCCTACTTAGATTTTCAAAAAGCTTTTGACAAAGTGCCTCAATGCAGGTTAATGTCAAAAGTGAGTGCATTAGGTATCAATTCAGAGGTCACAAATTGGATAGAAAATTGGGTAACAGGTAGACAACAACGAGTGGTAATCAATGGTGTTTCCTCTGAGTGGTCTCCAGTCACTTGCGGAGTTCCACAGGGATCTGTCATTGACCCACTTTTGTTCATCTTATGTGTCAATGACAGCGATTTGGTCTGTTGAGTGTGATCTACAAGTAGATCATGGTCTACACAGTAGACCATGATATCCTATGTAATAAACTACAAGCAATGGGCATAGGATCTGTGAACTGGTTTAAATCTTATCTTAGTGGTAGAACCCAAAGAGTCAAAATTGACGATAATATATCTGATCCTATGCCAATTAACTGTGGGGTCCCGCAGGGAAGCATCCTTGGTCCCTTACTCTTACTCTGTTATGTGAACGACATGGAACTGAGCGTCTCATGTAAATTATTACTGTATGCAGACGACAGCGTGCTCCTGGTTTCAGGAAAAGACCCAATAAGTATTGCCGCTTCACTTTCCAAAGAACTAGAATCATGCAGTGAATGGCTAGTGGACAATAGAGTATCTCTTCACCTGGGCAAGACGGAAGCCATCTTATGTGGAACAAAACGCAAACTGAAAGACATTGTGGGCTTCTCGGTCAACTGTAATGATATTCCTATAACAACAGTGTCACAAGTTAAATATCTCGGACTAAAACTGGACGCGAGTTTGTCAGGTGAAACAATTTTGGAATCTAGCCTGAGTAAGTGTAGAGCACGTATAAAATACCTGTATAGACAGGTGGGATGCTTGCCCACGGCGACCAAAAAGACCCTCTGCCAAGCGCTTGTTCAATGTCATTTTGACTATTCTGTGTCATCCTGGTACTCTGCATCATCTAAATCAGCACAGCACAAACTTCAGGTCACTCAAAATAAAATGGTTAGGTTCATGCTGAACCTAGCACCCAGATCACATGTTGGCCAGGAACAACTTCAGTCACTAGGTATGCTCAATGTCGCTGACAGGGCCAAACAAATCAGGCTCACTAATGCCTTCAGAATTGTCTATGACAGAGCTCCAGAGTACCTAAAGAATGATTTTGTTAAAGCAAATGAGAGGAGTGGACATAATACAAGAAACAGGATGTTTAATTTTAAGGTCCCGAGAATCCAAGGACAGGGTAAGCAAACATTCTTCTTCACCGCCATCAAAGACTGGAACGACCTACCCCAGTCAGTCCGTGAAAAGAGAACACTGTATTCCTTCAGACGTAGCCTGAAGGAACATCTGAACCGGACAGCTGCGAGAAGGGAGCACCAAGCTTATGTCTACTACTAAATGCGACATAAGAGATAGACAAACCAAACTGAAATGATTACTGATTACGGATTACTGATATTTACTATAGTATGTAAGATATCTTAAAATAACCCCCTAGAAATACTTTCTCTAAAGTATCTATTTCTTTATCCTCCCCATTTTCCCCAGCTAACCTAATCCCACAAGGACCCCAATGGAAATACGCGTAACGGCCTTATTGGGCTATCCTTAGTTGGAATTATGCAAGGCTGGTACATGTCATACTTGTAACAAACTATGTGGTACCAACTCTGTAAATTGCTAACTGAATAAATATTATTATTATTATTATTATTATTATTATTATAACCACCCTAAAAGGGTTGACCACAGTCTGGATGGACCTCAACAGACTGGGTGAATGGTCGGAGACATGGCAGATGTCTTTAATTAAACTTGGAAAAGTGCAAGGTGATGCATATAGGCCAAACAAATCCCAAGTCAGTCTATTCACTATTGGGAATGCCTTTGGAAGTGACTGACTTGGAAAAAAGTTTGGGTGTTCTGATTAGCAGTGACCTGAAGTTTTCCAAGCAGTGAATTGAAGTAGAGATCGAAGAAAGTTCAGAAATTATTGGGTTATAATAAGAGGCAATTTAAGTATAGACATATTTAAATAGTCCTCACACATTACAACGGTCTGATATGGCTTCTCCTGGAGTATGCAGTTAAATTCTGGTCTCCAGCACTCAGGAAAGATATAGAGCGACTGGAAAAAGTAAAAGCATGGGCTACAAAGCTTATTCCATCGATTAGAAGACTGAGTTATGAGGACCAGTTGAGAGTTCTGGATCTCTTTCCATTGGAGACACGCAGACTACGAGATCCTCTCATTGAAGTTTTAAATATATCTTAATAGATTTGACAACGTGGATTATAGCAAAATATTAAGCCTCAATATGAATACAACACGCAACTATGGCTGGAAATTAAAATTGAAAAGGTTCAGCACTAGCACTTGTGGAAATGTTTTTACATATAAGACCTGTTCTACCTGGAACAAACTTCCCTCTGAACTTGTAAACAGTTCTTCAGTAGAACAGTTCAAGAAAAACGTATATAGTATTTTTGCACACTCCCCGGAATGGACCGCAAAGTCTCCGAGCTACTAAATATTCCTTGTAACTATTTGTAACTCATGGGCTTTTCCTTATTTTTCCCTCTTACCCTTCCATCCACGATGCCAGGGGGACAATGTATCCAATATTCTCTGAGTTGTGCTTCATATTGTGGTGATGTCCAGATAACTGTCCCACCTGCTGATATGGAGTGCTGCTGACAAAGAACAGAGGAGGAGGAGGAGGAAGAGGAGAATGAAGAAGAAGAAGAAAAAGAAGACAAGGAAGATGAAGAAGGGGAAGATAATGTAAGATGTCATATACAGTATAGATACAACTAATAGCATACAAATAGCATACAATTTCCAAAAGCAGATGGGATAAACAATACCAGTGTCGGGAATAGTGTGTGATGATCCCGACAGTTTTGAGTCCAATTGGGTATGTGAATTTGGCGGTATTGTATAGTAAGTACGATTTCGGCTAGTACCTTATGTACTGTAGTGTATTATTAATTGTAGGTTAAATATTAACTGTAATGCATTAATATATACATCAGCTCTAGATATATCATGAAACCAAATCATAGGTTAGAAATATTATGAGCCGGCAGTCATTTGTATTCTCACGAAGCGATATAGCGCCGGCCGACAGTCTCTTATAAACAGCCATACAACCAACTCCTCCCTCCGGCTCTGACTCAACATAGAATTCACCATGTGCTGCCGCTATTAAATCTATAGCTTCAGTCCTACATCACCTGTCCTCTAAGCTAAGTTCATAATGTATTGATATTGTATTATGTGAAAATTCCTACATGTCGTGCATATGAATTAGCCGTGTGTAAGAGGACCGGAAGCCACCCATAGAATTCTTCATATTAGTAATTATATTATTTAACTTATAGTTGGGATTAATTCATGTACCAGTGATTTAATAATTGAACCTATCTATCGATATTCCCCACAATAATTGGTCCTTCGAACCGGATTAACCGCCAAGTATCTTGCAGCTCAGTCGAGAGTGGTGTGTCTCAATCTAGCTTTAGCCGCCATAGTTGCTGTAAAAACACGAGCACGAATAGTTACAGGCAGCAAATAGCCTAGGGGATCAAACAACCTTGCATACAAGCTTAAGCAGTTTCGCTTGGTCATAATCTCACTGTCACATGGAGTGTGACCGAAGGATATACAATCTGTGGTAGTTTCCCATTTGTGGCCTAAAACTTCACCGCACTATTCTGAGTAGTTACACCGTCAGAAGCAAATTGACCTTTCAAAAGATCGCTATTAGTGGCCCACTCTCTCATATATAAATGAGCCTTGGCAAATATATCGTGGATCTCCCAGCATCTTATGAGCAATAAATCTTCATCGTCTCCAGTGCCCTGAAGATTGTCCACATAGATCCCCTGCCTGATCTCATTCTTGAAGTCAGGATCTAGTCCAGCCTCCTCAAGATGTCGCAAGATAGTAGCGTTGAGAAGGAACTGGGAACAGGTCGCTCCGAATAAGACGACTCTGAATCTGTAGACCAGATACTCTGAATCTAGATCCATTGGGTCCTGTGGCCATACAAATCTGGTTGAGCCCCTGTCTTCACTATAGAGTAGAAGCATCAGGAAGGCCTTCTCAATATCGGCGACCCATGCAAATTTATGACATCTGAAGCGTAACATAATATGCGCGAGATCAGAGACCAGGGATGGACCTGTGTACATACAATCATTCAGGCTATAGGAGCGATCACTGGATTTAGCTGAGCAATACGAACAGGAGTGGTGGAATTATCCTTTTTTATCACATGGTGAGCAAGGTAATGAATGTTATCCCCATACTCACTGGGATCTACTCTTTCAACAAATCCACGTTGTACCTGCTCATTAAGTACTGACGCATATGTTTCGCAATAATTTTGATCCTTGACAAACTGCTTCTGAAGGCCCCGTAACCTACCAAGCGCTAGATTGAAGTTTGTAGGTAATTTACTCTTATTGTCATTCCAAGGGAGCTTTACCACATATTGACCCCTGCCTGAGTCATACGTTACAGTGTCTTCATACGAGCTCAACGCTAGCTTGAACTCCTGATCAAGTTCATGCGGGTCAATTCCAATATTATCTAAGTCCCATAGCTTATCTATATCAGTGCATGGATTATCAGGAACAGTAGACCTAATGTATTTGCCTATGGGGCTTACTGCTACTTTAAGGACCGTAACTACCTCCACCTTGGTGTCTTGAGATGAAGTTGCATAGGATCTGGAAATGGCATACCCTTGTATTGTGGGGAGCAATATCAGCTTATCTATCCGCCGATATCCAGGGTAAGCCAGGTCGTAGTAATAATCAGCTCCGACCAGTAGCATAATTCCATTGTTAGCAGAGAGTTGATCATCAGCCAGTTTAAAACCCTTGCTTCTGAGATATTTCAATTGTGGTTGAATCTCTGATGCCACATAGAAACTGGGAAGTTTGTCAACCACAACAGCCTTGATGGGACATACCTTCCTTCTATATACATAGGAAATCTCCACTATATCATAGTCACTGGAATCTACTTCACCAGTGAAACCATGGAGACGCAAATTCTCTTGACCCATGCTGGTATACTTGAGATGTGGCAATGATGACCTCAGAACGAATGACCTCTGTGAGCACTGGTTGAGTAAGGTTTGCGCCATTCTATGCTAATTATTACTCCCCACTACTGGCAGCATCATAGTAGGAAGTATTTGACATTCTCTAGAAGCAATGGACATAGCAGATACTTTATTACCCTGCTTTCATTTTTATCATGTGACTCTTTGGTGGTTCTCCCCTTTTTTTTGCCATCGTGCCGATCAGACTGGGTACAAAGGGAAAATCAATGGTCTCCTTTGCAATACTTACAGGGTTTGATGAAGGAATTGGTACAAGTACTGTTGAAGTGGTCTCTTGCCAGACAACTGGTGCATAAGTGAAGCCATGCCAAATATCACTCCTCCACATCCTCTCCTTCCCCAGTTCCCTCCCCTCCTTCAGTTATCACCTATTTTCCCAGTTATTCCCTTATTCTGTGGTCTATTTTCGTGCTAACATTAGCGAGTTGGTAGCAGGGCGTTGTCATCAATGTTACCAAGCGTGGGAAAGAGCGAGAGAGAGACTATTGCGTAACAGTGTCTCTCCAGACAAGGGGAGGGGAGGAGGGGAGGGAGGTTGCCTCAGACATACATTATGTAACTCCCGGCCTGTATCACCGATTTTGACCATCCAAACTCTGTTTCCACTTGTTTTATTGCTGTAACAGGTTAATACCTTTATAATCAACCTAAAATAGGTGCATATGGATAAGTATTAATGCTATTTTTGGTAAAATAACGATGTTAGTGATGGGAACAGCTCAAATACGTGCGCACAGGTGTGTGGTGCCTCATACCCCCCATGCGCACGTCTTAGGTTAAGGGGAGAGGGTACCTTGTTCAGGATATTTACACTGTAGTATTCCTCCTTCGTGATGGCCATCGTCTCCATTGACCGGAGGAGGCTCTCAAAAGAGGCATAGTACTCCTTTAAATCTGTCACATCATATGATGGAGGATCTAGAGGGAAGAATTTTGTTATTAATGCTGTCTTTATTACGTACTCTCTCCCATAAGTTCTTTTGAATAACTCCACTGCAGACTCATAGCTTGTAACTTCTAGCTTGTACCCCTCTATTTGCTTCAATGCCTCCCCTTTCAACTATCCACGGAGATACGTAAACCTTTGGATGGATGTAAGAGTCTTATTCCGATGAACGGAACACTAAAAAATATCCCAAAATCCAGTCCAGGTAGTTGGATCCCCAGAAAAGGTTGGCAGAGTAACCTTCGGAAGGTTAAAACCAGTTGCCTTCGGAGTACCGGTATCCTTAACAGGGTGCGATTCTTGAGTTGAAGCTAATCTGGCTAAGGCTGTATTAATAACTTCAATATACTCCAGATCTGCTGGCATCTCGTCTTCCACATCTTCAGGACTTGACAACAAACCATATACCTGCTGAGCATAACTATCAAAAGTGGCTAGCGATTTAGTTACACTAGCCTTCTTGCCCTTAATCTGATCAGCAGAGGCACTGTCTATAAATTCGTCAAGATCTCTTAAGCACTTATTCAACCTTCCCTTCATCCATCCCTTTAAAATCTTAAGTATCTTTAAATCTGTCATCGTTAAATTCTTATTCAATTAACTCGATAAACAACAATAAAGTCCGACTCCTAGGTTTTCAGTGAGGAGACTGGCTACTGCGACGCTAGATGGTCCCTTACCATTTTGACGATTTGGGCCAACAAACACTCGCTGCCTTCATAGGTGAGGTGGACGCCATCCTCAGACAGATACTGGCTCCCGAAACTGTACGGGGTAAACCGATCACCAAGGTGTTTGTGTTTTCTCTTTAGGAGAGCATTCATGGAGTTCTTTACCTTGTGGTATTCATCTGCCGGAATACCCCGAGGAGACGCCCTTTGCTCACTCCCCAATACAAGGCAGCGACCGTTCGTGTGTGCCTCTATCTCAAGGGCCAAATCCTTGACCTTTGCAGCTAGCTCCTGCGGGACTACCCCGGAGATTATGTCGTTGTCTCCCAATACCAATACAGTGATTTCGGGCTTTAGGTTCAAAAGATCATCCCAAGCCGGTTTGTTTTTAATGTTGTCGAGAGTGGCTCCTGGTGCACTAAACGCCCTCACCACAAATCCCGGGTCATAATACTCTCTGCAGGACACTCCGAGGCGGCTCACGTAGCTATGGCCTAATACGCCCACTACTTTCCCCGGGCTCTGATTATAGGAGGCGGACGGTACAAAATTCACCCCAATGCCACTCTTAGAAGTGGCTGTGGGATGATTCCTTTGAGCCATGATGTAATGAAAACAGAAATAGAGGCAATATCCATTCAAAAATAAAGGGTAAGGTGAAGAACTAACGAATTGAACCTTTCCAGGTAAGCCTAGTTGTTCAAGCCACAATCATGAGGTCTGACTACTGACTGTCAATCGCTGTACCCCGCAAAACCCTCCTAATGCAACAAAATATATATAGTACCAACCATGTCAAAGGAATTCAACTGTTTAAATAACTAATCACACAAACTATCAATGTTCTACATTAAATTGTATCATGTAGATTAACACCAATAATAATAATATAATGAAAATATATATAGTACCAACCATGTCAAAGGAATTCAACTGTTTAAATAACTAATCACACAATTATTAATTGTCTACATTAAATTGTATCATGTAGATTAACACCAATAATCAACCACATAATAATCACTTGCAATAAATAATGATACCAATTACTTTACATTAACACATTAATACTAACACTGAGCTCCTCGGCCTTACAGCTCCGAGGACAACAACAACATTTACGTTAGTCTAGTACTATTCAGTGAGAACATTCCAATATACAAGTACACAAAGTATTTTATAACCGTACCTTTTATTGCTACAACTAGGCCTTCAAATAGGGTGAACAACCAAACAGCCAAGATCCTCGAGGACACAAATGCCTATCACCGTCTTCCACACCAGGCCGCCCATTTGGCTCCACAAAGCAACACCACACTCCAGGTTCACCAGTCAACTGACTATTACCACAACGCTAGAGCCCCAAGTCAACACGACTCACCCTTCACCAAATAGCCGCGCCCTCATCTAGTACCGCTGATTCGGTACAATGATAACTTATTTGAGACTACGAGGCAATATGAACTTTGACCGTTCTATTTCATACATATGATTCAGTTAATATCGTACATATTAAAACATATATATGAACCTTGACCCTTCTATCTCATACAAATGATTCAGATAATTTCGTACATGTCAAAACATATATATGAACCTTGACCCTTCTATCTCATACACATGATTCAGATAATTTCGTACATGTTAAAACATATATATGAACCTTGACCCTTCTATCTCATACAAATGATTCAGATAATACCGTACATATTAGAACATATATAATTCCAGCCACACCCGGGTCATAATACTCTCTGCAGGACACTCCGAGGCGGCTCACGTAGCTATGGCCTAATACGCCCACTACTTTCCCCGGGCTCTGATTATAGGAGGCGGACGGTACAAAATTCACCCCAATGCCACTCTTAGAAGTGGCTGTGGGATGATTCCTTTGAGCCATGATGTAATGAAAACAGAAATAGAGGCAATATCCATTCAAAAATAAAGGGTAAGGTGAAGAACTAACGAATTGAACCTTTCCAGGTAAGCCTAGTTGTTCAAGCCACAATCATGAGGTCTGACTACTGACTGTCAATCGCTTAGGAATCAACAAAGACCGACACTAATGACCGTAACTATAAGCACCTAGGCTATGTTATGAAATTAATTAAATTAGGTCACATGAGAAACCCTCCCCTCCAGCAAAATTTAAATTCTAGCCTCACAAAGACAAAACATACAGAACACCAAAACTACCAAAGCGATATGAGAAACAACCAAAGACACTTGTAGGCATAGCCTAGCCTAACCGCGCGAAATGGAACCGAACGAAATTACCCTCACACTCAGTACCAGCCCAGCAAATCAGCTAAAAAAGCTAAGGAGCACAACGTCCAAGAACCGGGAAACTAGACCCCCAAAAACCATAAAGACGGCGCCCCCTTGAAAAAAACACGAGGGAATAATCTAGGCTACTACACTATCGAAAGGGCAGTCGGCCCAACACAGTATGCGGCGGCAGCCATTAGTAACACCACAAGCGAAAAACGGAAGTAAAGAAACGCTATTACGGCAATTAAATAATTACCCGGTTTGAAGGCCCAATTTGCATGGGTCGCAGATATTGAGAAGGTCTTCCTGATGCTTCAACTCCATAGTGAGGACAGGGGCTCAACCAGATTTGTATGGCCACGGGACCCAATGGATCTAGATTAAGAGTATCTGGTCTACAGATTCAGAGTCGTCTTATTCGGAGCGACCTGTTCCCAGTTCCTTCTCAACGCTACTATCTTGCGACATCTTGAGAAGGCTGGATTAGATCCTGACTTCAAGAATGAGATCAGGCAGGGGATCTATGTGGACAATCTTCAGGGCACTGGAGACGATGAAGATTTATTACTCATAAGATGCTGGGAGATCCGCGATATGTTTGCCAAGGCTCATTTATATTTGAGAGAGTGAGCCACTAATAGTGATCTTTTGAAAGGTCAATTTGCTTCTGACGGTGTAACTACTCAGAATAGTGCGGTGAAGTTTTTAGGCCACAAATGGGACACTACCACAGATTGTATATCCTTCTGTCACACTCCATGCGACAGTGAGATTATGACCAAGCAAAACTGCTTAAGCTTGTCTGCAAGGTTGTTTGATCCCCTAGGCTATTTGCTGCCTGTAACTATTCGTGCTCGTATGTCTTTACAGCAACTATGGCGGCTAAAGCTAGATTGGGACACACCACTCTCGACTGAGCTGCAAGATACATGGCGGTTAATTCGGTCGGACCTTTCCACATGTTGCAAGGTTCAACTTGATCGTCAAGTTATTAGTGGTCGACAGGTGGATCTACATGCCTTTGCTAATGCCAGTAATACATATGCAATGGTAGTGAAGCGATATTGGCTATAGCAAAGGCCAAAGTATCCCCTACTAAGAAAATTACAGTTCCTAAATTAGAACTTACTGAGTTGCTTCTGTCTGCTCGTCTAATAAAGTTTACACTGGATGCTTATACAGACATACTACAGATTGATAATGTCTATGTCTGGAGCGACAGTCAAATAGCACTTTCTTTGGTACACAGCCAGAAGGTGCTACCTGTTTATGTTTCGAATCGCACTGATGAGATACATCAATTAGTTCCTACAGCTAAATTTTGCTATGTGAGTGCCAAGGATAACCCCGGTGACTAATTTCCCAGGGGAATCTCGGCGCAACAGTTTTTGTCATCCTCTATTTGGTGGCAAGGGCCTACATGGCTTACATCTCCAACTAAATGGCCTCAGGATTTCAGGGAATGCATATCTGATCCATCAAGTCGGCCCCAAGATGATGTGTTAAGTAGTTCGACTGTGAGTAGCCTACTACACATCAGGATAACAAGTTGGTAGAGTGGGAACGTTATGGCAGCTATGATCAAGTAATACGGATATTTGCATGGATATATCGTTTCATTAACAACATGAGAAGTAGGGTTCACGGGTCTTTGCTTAGTGAAGATTCAAAGCAAATCAGACTCCATAAATTGAGATCAGCAGAAGCAAATTTAATATGTTTAGTACAAAGGGAATCATATTCTACTGAACATGAAATACTGAACAAGGAGTCAAAGGCCAAACCCTCAGAATTAATGAGGCATCTAGGATTATATATGGAAGGAGGCGTAATTAAGTGTAGAGGCA
This sequence comes from Paralithodes camtschaticus, assembly GCA_018397895.1. NCBI lineage: Eukaryota > Metazoa > Arthropoda > Malacostraca > Decapoda > Lithodidae > Paralithodes > Paralithodes camtschaticus. The sequence continues at coordinate 2,333 of JAGKTK010010179.1, read as the reverse complement.
CGATCCAGAAGGCGGACATTATTGATTCTGCGAAATGTCCTGTTCTCCATAGCTCCTCTCATTTCATTACCAAACTGTTGATTCGCCAATGCCATGGGATCTGCCTACATTTTGGCGTAAATTATGTTCTCGCTTTTATGCGACAACGTTGGTGGATCCCTAAGATGCGACAAGCTATTAAAGGGATCCACAATAGCTGTACTATCTGTAAAAGATTATAGGGTAAGCCTTACTCCCCAGTTGATCTACCTCCCTTGCCTGAGTTCAGGGTACAAAGGACTGAACCATTTCAGGTAACCGGGGTAGACTATATGCGAGCGATACAAATTAGGGAATCGCCCGGTAATATCACTAAGGTATATGCCGTACTCTTCACATGTGCGGTTACCAGAGCGATTCACATTGAATTGATTGACGACTTATCCAGTGAGGGGTTTTTACATACTCTAAGACGCTATGCAGGTCGCAACGGTTTCCCTCAAATGATTCTGAGCGATAATGCGACTTGTTTTGTCGGGGCATCAACATATCTCAAAGATATAATGGATAACCCGTAAGTTGTGTCTACCCTCACTGGAAAGAGTTGTCAATGGAAATTCATACCAGCACGTGCACCATGGTTCGGGGCGATTTGGGAGAGGACAATAGGAATTGTCAACTCTGCCATGAAGAAGGTATTAGGGAGGGCCCTGGTAAAGAAAAAGGAGTTACAAACAGTCTTGATGGAGATTGAGATGTCAGTCAACGACAGGCCCTTGACCTATACCTCGGCAGATATTGATGATATCTTACACATTTCGCCTTCCATGCTAACACGTGGACGAAACGTTAATCCCTTTCCTAGGTCGTCAGTAACCAACAAAGATATACAAAACCCTACGTTCGGAGATGCTGACGCCACACGTCGTCGCTTCCAGTATATGAACAAGGTGTCAGACGATTTATGGAAAAGGTGGTCACAAGAATATTTGCTGTCTCCTCGCGAATGTCACTCGAATATAATCAAGGCGACGAGTCAATGGTGGCCTCGTATCGGGGATATCGTATTAATTCATGATGAGCATCCTAGATTATATTGGAAGCTTGGTAGGATTGTCAATTTGTTCCAGGGCATTGATGGTCATATTAGGGTTGCTAGGTTACAGACTTCGACTGGGATTACTACTCGCCCAGTCATAAGGTTATATCCCTTGGAGCATGATGTAGAACTGCCTGATGTTACCGGTATCTCTACTGATATACCTCCACAGGCGAGTGCTGGTGACAGTGCTCCTCAGGGTGGACCTGTTGATTCTGGGAAGGATGATCCTCTTCTGGCTTCCAGTGGCGTGGTTGGGAATATGAACATGATTAGATTAATATCCAATATTCGAGAATGGATAATAAGTCGTAGGCGTGTGCATAAACCTTTACCCTTCTTGGTGGTGTAATGGTTAAAGTGTTTACAAATATGTGTGTGATAACCCAGATTCGAATCCCGGTGGATCACATACAGTATATGCTTTCATTAATTTCATTGAAAGTGTTTGGTGTTGTGGTGAAATTAATAAAATATAGATTATACACAAATATAATAGCCCAACAGTGCGCGCGCAAGCATTAACGTTACTTTGATTTGATATAATATTATTTCCTAACTAGTGTGGGATGCAACATGTTTTTATGGCATACAAAATGGTTTAGTATCGATCACAAATAAATAGATGATCACCACAGTTGTAAATTTAATAAATAAACTGAAAGATTCTTATTGGTTTGAATAATTAATCAATCAATGAATAAGGAATTGTAGCCTGGTATAGTTGCCCACATTAATTCGTACCCATTCCGTGATGTTATGAATGAAAGGGAAAAATAGTATGACTGAATTAGGTGAGTAGAGTGATATGCAATAGTAAAGGCATACAATATAATTTATTAAAAAACAAAAAAAAACAAAAATCTTCTAACTTAATCTAACTATTTATATTTGCATACACATCATCACACAGTGGATACACATTCATGCGGGCAACTGTACATCACTGTAGATATATTTTCAGTTATTCGCAATATAGACAACAAAATGAGAGATTATTAAAAAATCAGAGAGAGAGAGAGAGACAAAAAATGCTTGAAAAGGTGTAATGGATGAGAAGAGTGGGGAGAGGGAACAGCAAAGATGTAATGGTTGAGAAGAGTGGGGAGAGAGGACAGCAAAGGTGTTATGGTTAAGAAGAGTGGGGATAGGGAACAGCAACGGTGTAATAATTGAGTAGAGTGGGGAGAGGGAACAGCAAAGATGTAATGGTTGACAAGAGTGGGGAGAGGGAACAGCAAAGATGTAATGGTTG
>JAGKTK010010178.1:16058-31651 GCA_018397895.1 Paralithodes camtschaticus | reverse complement strand
AGATACGTAACAATATATATACAGATTAGTTTGTATGATAATATTGATGCTAATTCCATAGTTTTGTGGTCTCTATACGATAATTTAGTATTTTGAATCTGGCAACACTGATAGGACAATTTTAACTACAGACCAGCGAGGAATCGAAACCTATATGCAATTGTATTTTTTCCGGCTAGGGCCTATATGGATAATTTAGGTTATTTCCAATGTTCTCTACTTTAATTACTAATATATGAATCATTATGTGATAGGTAAGACATCCCTTCGTTTTCCATGGGGCTATTATTGGGAAACAGAGAAACTGGCACCTCCGCAACTAGATAATGGAAATTAGTTTGACTGAGGGTGTTAATTATTATGAAAATATAGGTACTCTATTTCCCCCCGGTGACGTCACGAAATTCACCCCTCAAAAACACAAAATTGCATATATTTGTATATATATAGAACCCAACCACCTAATATTTTACATAGGATTATGTTGTACATTGACAATGACGATTCTGGGGATTCTGCCTGAGTAATGATATTGCATGAACTATGCCCTTTAACCCGGCAGCTGCAGGAAGACTCTTAAGAGGTCTTACTGGGCGGCTGCGGGAAGACTGTTAAGATCCTAGGCCTAAAAATATACATTTAAAACACCCCAGTGGCACTAAAAAAAAGCAATTTTTGTTTAGGTGAGATAACTTCCCTCAATTACTTTCTACCACTCCTACACATGTTTCCCCCCCCCCCCCCTTTTCCCCCCTCAATTATCAGGTATTTTCTCTATTATTCCCGATATTTATCGAGTATTTTCGTGGGAGGACAAGTGGGAGAGAGGGAGGAGTGTAACTCCGACCCTCCAAGCCAGTCTGAGTCCACCCCTAGTCTCTCGGTGCCAATGCGAGACACGAGAGAGGGAGGGTGTCCTTGTCTCGCCGGTCTGGGCCAGATTACGACCGCGGGGCTAAAATATACAATTTTCACCAGCCAATTGCTGTTACCACTTGTTTTATTGCTTTCCCATGTTCATATGTTCATATTAAAAGTAAAATAGGCGCATAGGGATAAGTATTAATTATATATATGGTAAATTAATGATTTTATTGAGGAATGAATCAGAATACCTTCGCATGGGGGTATGGTGTATACTACAGGGGCTTAGCACTTTACGAGTTAAGAGGTTCTACTGAGCAAATGCGCCCAGACTCTTAAGATCCAAGGCCTACAAAAATAATTTTAAAACACCCCAGTGGCACTCAAAGCAAAGCAATTTGTGATTAGGTGATATAATTCCTCTCCATTACTTGTTACCACTCCTACACATGTGTCCCAACCACCCTCGAGTAGTTTCGTGCGAGGACGGTTGGGAAAGAGGGGAAGGCTGGAGGAGTGTATCTCCGACCCTAAAAGCCAGTCTGAGACCTCTCCTTGTCTCTCAGTACGACACCAGACACGAGAGAGGAAGGGTGTTTCTCTCTTGCCGGTCAAAGTCAGATTATGACCGTGGGGCTAAAATATACAATTTTCACCAGCCAATTGCTGTTACCACTTGTTTTATTGCTTCCCAATGTTCATATGTTCATATTAAAAATAAAATAGGCACATATGGATAATTATTAATTACTGTATATATATGGTAAATTGATTTTTTTTGTAAGGAATGTACCAAATACCTTCGCATGGCGAGCACTTTCAAATACCATAGCTGCGCAGCTTATGAGTTAAGCTGCGTTTTCCAACACCCCCACTATCTCTGATAGACTGCAAAAGGTGTCATATTACACCATTAATTCGACAAGCGCGAAGCTATGGCAGTCAAAAGTGCCCGCCATGCGAAGATATTGGCTTCAATTCTGACGAAAATCGTCAGAATTACTTCTCCATATGCGCCTATTTTACTTTTAACACTCAAAGGACGGGGCCGTTTGTAACATCAATTACCTGCCAGGCGGGCATATTTACCGAAAACGAGCTTCATGCCAGGCTCTTTTTCATGCATAAACAAGAGCCAGAGTGTAATACAATTATGTATCCGTGAAAGGGCGATAATAGAGCTTTCCAATGACACCTGAATCATCCTAGAATGACCACTGGTTATCCTGTAGCGATCGCGCAACCGGAGGTGAAAATACCCTAAATAAGGTAATTTTCTCAGTTTTTTCCTTATATCGCGAGGCCGAGTGTGTGTAGGGAGGCGGCGGTGGTCATAGAACCGGCCCAGTGTGGTGCCGAGTGGTCAGACCCCGTCTATCGTCCTCCCAATGCACGGACTCTCAGAGCCCCTAATGTGCTCAGAATGCCGCCCGTCATATGACGGGTACCGGAGGATAGGCCATTTATCTCTCACCCGTCATATGACAGTCACCGTTGATTAAGGGTTAATGAAATACCGAGGAAAAGGAAAACCCAAAGAGAAGTAGAAGAAAGAAACACAGAGAAAGAAGAAAGGAAGGAGAAAACAAGAGATAAAAATGCGACTCCACCCAAACGAGCGACGCCAGGACCACCCACACCTGTAGCGTCCCCCAGGAATGCCCGGGTCGCCACGGTGACAGACGGATGTCCGATCACCCCGGGAAAGACAATTCCCCTCAGGGCCACCCCTTCCACCACTAAAAGAAAAGTCATCTTCTCTCAGAAATTCTAGAGATACCATTTACACATATATAAATCATGAATGTATAATTTTAAGACTATAACCATACAATAAAACCATTATGTTTAATAGTAGAGAATATGTATTATTTTAACATTGAGAATGTCATACGACAGATTCCCCTATGTTTACAAATATTGTGATCAAGTAAAAGAAACATGTTGAAAGACTTCGTCATGAATACGAAAGTATTAAATCATCTCGCCGAGACCCTTCTATCTAAGATATAATAAACACATATGTACACGTCTTCTCAAATATCCAACTATTCTATTTTATAAACAAAACACATTTCTTTCTTTCCTACTTTGAGAGTCGTGAACCAACCAATTTTTTAGCCTCTCAGATAACAGATTGACCCCCAGGGTTACCAACATAACCTCCACATCCGGGCGGCATCTAACTCATGTAAAAATGTCTATCTCGTATATATAGCAACTAAACAATTATCAGTATTAAATCTACAAAGAGAACCTACTCACCTACCCCTGTTCTCAATATTACCAGTGACAGGCTCTTGTTTGCAAAAATAAAATCCAACGACACAGAGAAACCTCACTTCATCATACCCCCCTCACTCTGAATTCTCACACTCCAAGGTCAAGCCAAAATATCCTCAAAACCTTGAACAAAAGTCCAATTATATCCATAACCCCCTGACTCCCCCAGTAACCTATAAAGCCAAATAAAACCTTGACTTAAATAACGTCTACATATCGTACCCCTTTGATCAACTCGTCAAGTATAGTAGAGTTATATCATAAAATAAATTAAGTCCATCTCCCCTAGGACAAGAAGGACTTCTTGTCCTAATAGAAAGTACATACGCACGCCCTTACTATCCTTCCACAGAGGATGGGTACCCCTCAGTAATTATGCATAATAGGCCAAGGAAAACCTGAAGGAAATTAATTAATTCTAAGGCTTCTCAATTGTCAGCACCCCACTTTGAGAAATATTATTTTTACCCCTCCATACAGTCTGGATGCACGGCACCCCAAAGTCCTTATACTGTCTGTGAGTAAGAAATCCTATTATAGGATCTTTGTTAATTGTGGCATCCCAATCAGTTAACATAGAGACCTCTAATTGGCTGTATCGCCAATGTTAAAGTTTGAAGTGTGTAAGCCTCCCTCCACTTTTATTTTAATATTGTAGGTACGGCAATTGTGCCCTATACAAGGAACTTTATTATTACTGGCACCCCAGTGATTAATATAGTCACCTTCTCTAGGTTACACTTTTTATAGTTAAAAGTTGAAGGACACAGGCAACCCCTACCTTTCAACGTTTTACTATTAAAAGTTACACTACCATTTCTCACAGAAGATCTGAGATCCAACGATCCTTTGTGTTATAAGGGCTTAGCGAGACACCCTCACGGGGACTCTGCATATATAAGTCCTAGGTGCATTTTGTCTGTGGCACCCCATTAGACTTTGCAACTAAAAGGTTAACACCACCCTGAGTTCTTTGAACCTCTTACAACGGTTAGAGACAGTCAAGAAGAGCAGTACTAAAACTCTTCTTGTGTTCGTCCGATATTGTGTTAATTCGTCATAACTGAGGCACAATATTTAAAACCCCACTACAAGAGTACCTTAACAGAACTTCATCACCGGTTGATATTAAGGTCAGGATAGTATACTTGATAAAGCTATAGGCTTAAATACTCGCGTTAGTCCGATATGGTGCCCAACTGTTTCATTACAAGTTACGGAGCCATATTTAAGACCCCATGCCCATTAACCCATCTCTAACATTACTTCACACGACCGGCCAACCTGGACGGCCTACGGAGAATCAGAAGACATCAAGCAGCTAGTGTTCTATTTTTCTCAGAAGGGAAAGATTGAAGAAGATACCTAAATCAATGCCAGTGACGAGGCAGAAATAAGGAGTTTAAAAAGTGAGAAAATAGGTAGAGTCCATACACTCCTTATTTTGAAATAAATCATCAAAGTGTTCCTTGAGTATAATCTATAGAAACAGATTCCTTCTAATTGTGTACCAGTGATAAATATGTTTAATACACCTCTCTAACTTGAATAAGGAATTAAATCCAAATAAGATGGATTTTGCACTTCAACGAACTCTGAAATAATAACCACCCATGAAAATATTTTAGAGTCCACAAAACTTGAATTCAATCTTTTGAAGTACACCAGTGTATAAGATTATATATTCATAGAAAAGATATATATTGACTTACCTTAACCTCGTCATATACTAGTAGCTACGTTAACCCAAGTCAAGGGATATAGTGAACATTAAGGTAAATGATTAAATGTTGATGCGATCTTACAAAAAGAGATTATCGAGTTAATTCTCAAGAAATCAGATTCACTTTAAGCCGCATTGAGCATACTTGATCTCCATCTAGATCCGCGATCGTGCTAGAAGATATTTAATTAAGTTGTGCCACTTATGAACTCGTGTTTAGTGATTCTGATTCCATAATATGTACTTAGCGAGTAAGTGAAATAAAGCTATACTATAAACTATATTTTGGCATTACAGTCCACCCTTGGATAACGCGGGTATATCGTACTGGCCCAAGGCCGTGTTAGGCAAACACGCGTTACATAAAGCAAAGGTTATATGGGAAAAATTCCATTCGTTCTGGCCACTTTCCCAAAGTCCCCTTTTTTTACCATTTACCACCCGATTTATCTATTTATTTGTCAGTATTATTACGTTGGCAACATACCTTCATACTAGGGGTCAATAATATATCCAATTAAGACCATTGGTACTATGAAATGCCATTTATTTGACACAAAAACAATGCTGCTCAGCTGTAGTACAACAATAACAAACCACATGTCGTCTGCGTGAGAGGCAGGCGGCGGCAGCTTGGCTAAACTTGCCAACAATCTACCGCCTTCATTAGTTATAGTTTAATGTATTTTTCTTTGGCTTTTACTATTATAAATATTATTTGGTAAAATGAAATTCAATTCCATAGAGTAAATTATAATAAAATTTTATTGCATACAGAAATAACTCGGGTTTAGACATAGCCACACAAGAACAACACACACACACACACAAACTGACTCAACAATAACACACACGATTTCGGTCACTCGGAAAATCAGCTGATGAATCTCGGTGTTTCAAATTAACTTGCATTGAAAGTATATTCGTCGTATAAGGCCATCCATGGTTTTGGAGGGTTTTGGAGGTTTATAAATGTGACTTATACACGCCGGTATATACGGGTCTGATGAGTCTGCCGTCACAGGCCGAGAGATGCCGACCAGCCGCCACCCGCCACGAGCGCTACATAAACAAAGCGTGTTAGATGCTAACTCGGCACATTTGGGGTACCCGTGTCAGAACAAAACCGCGGAACCTAAAGCCGCGTTACCCGAGGGCCGACTGTATATATATCCTCTATTGTGTTCCTTATATATGTGTTTGTATGAACTTAGATATCCCAGTCTCGAAAGAACTCACCCTAACTAATAGTTAAACCTGAATAAAATCAGGGCATAACATTGGTGGCTAGCGATGGTTCTTGATTCGGATAGAAGAATTCATTACATTTCACATACCTGGAAACAATAGAAATAATATAACATCATAAATATGGCAGCTCTCACATTCCCATTCCCAAATATGATGGGGGAAACATATGAAATCGAAACCTACATGGACATAGTGAAGCCAGTATTATACTTGGCATACAACACGGACCGCGAAAAGATAGCCGTCCTTTTAACGCACTTGGGAAAAGCCGTTTCCCTCATTGCCTCGCAGGTAACCCCCGCACTCACCTGGAACCAGTTTAGGCCCATAGTAATAGATGCAATTAAGCCATCATTGGGTATCTTCGTCGCCTATGCCCGAATGAAGGACACAAAGTACGAAGGCAATTTAGATGCCACTTTAGCATCCATCACTCAGCAAGTTAAATCTGCTTTTCCCACTCTTCCTAGAGTGCAACAAGAACAACATATTCTAGTCAACCTTGTGCAAGTGTTGCCATCAGCAGTTCAAGAACATTTTGCAGTACATGATCCCGTTGGATTTCAGCGAGATTTAATCACTATCAGAAAATTTCTCGCAGTTCAACCAAAAGTTAGTACCATCGCCGCAATCAAGAGGTTTACCACTCACCCTCAAACATCCAGCAGGCAAAGAGAGCCAAACAACTTCAATCGGCACTCGGCTACAACACCTAAGCCAACCTATCACTCCGGACAATATCAACCCAGCAGACCCAAGTTCACCCCAAATCAACTGAGAAGGGTGTATCCAAGAAATTAAGCGTACAACAACAACTACAAAGGTAAGAACCTGACTAGTAATCATCAACCCTTTTGATTTCCCTGCCTGTAACCATAAATGCTCCCTTCATGATATTCGGGATTCTGCTAAATTCATACCAAATCAACCTCGCATATCCGCAAACGAGGAAGAGTTTGGAGAGGAAGAGTCTGAAGAAACCACAGAAAATGAAAATATAGCTCACATTCTAATTGGAGAAGAACAAGAGGAAATCCTAGAGGACGAAGAGAAAGACCCCCAGGATTTTAAAAACCTCCCCTGCCTACGATGGCTTTGGCGGGGGAGTCTGCTAGTGAGACCACCCCCAATATACCACCTTGCAAAAATCAAAGATATCCCTGTAAGGTTACTCATAGATACAGGCACCTGCCGCTCATGTATTTTCAACTCTATTTACGTCAAACACCGGAAAAAGTTTGGCGAATTAAAGGCAACCACCACTAATCTAATAAGTGCAGGAGACACTCCTCTCCAAATCAGAGGAGAAACTAAGCCATTTCACGTGACCACCCCCTTACCTCATGCCAACTGTTATCACCCCTTCGTAGTGTTTCATTCTGAATGCCAACATTACGACGGGTACTTAGGCTTAGACCTGTTGCACAAGCTACAAGCACAAGTAGACTGTGGTCAAAGATTGATCACTTTAAAAAAAAAAACAAAAAAAAACAGAAAGAGACAGTCAACCAAATTCCCAGCAACTAGAATCGCTCGGAAAGAAAATTTTCCCTCTCCTTTTCCTATCACGAGGAAAGAGACCTAACCTCAACAAAATATATGATAATCCAGTTTCAAACCCCAGCCAAATATAAGAAAATAATTTTAAAGAAAAAAAATCATGCAAACCTACCACTTTTGTTCAGCCTCCCACTACTAAAAGTATAAAACCTATGACATTTTTGCCTCCTGCCACTATTATCAGCCCCGTTATCATCAAAACTAAGAATACTATTCCCCCTCAACATCAAAAATGGGTGTCAAGTCACCAAATGCCACAAAATGGTATGATTCTGACCCCCACTAAACTCACTACTGGTCAGGATCGTTGTATAATTCAGCCAGCCATTATCTCATCTCACCAAAGTTCAATCCTCATAGCCAACATTTCAGATGAAGTATTAACCCTACCCAAAGGCCTTATCATTGGGGACTTAGAAACCCTTTGATGAAATTGCCCCCACCCATGTCAAACCTAACTCCCCCCTTGTGCTACCCACCATCCCTGACACCTTAACTACTCTGCAAACTCAACAAATGCAACAATTATTGCATGAATTTAGCGATGTATTTGCCCAGACCCCCACCGAAATAGGACAAAACCACCTTAGAAGAACATTCCATCCATACCACAGGACCCCCCCTTCGTCAGCTTTCACGTCGGAAAAACCCCTTACAAAAGCAAGAAGAGGATCAACAAGTGCAGGAAATGTTAGACGCCGGAATCGCCACTCACTCCGTCAGTCCATGGTCCTCACCGGTCGTCTTAGTAAAAAAAAAAAAAGATGGCTCAACAAGATTTTGCGTAGACTACCGCCGCCTGAATGACGCCACGATTGAAGACGCAACACCATTACCCCGAATAGATGATTCCCTAGACTCACTTCATGGATCCAAATTGTTCACCACATTAGATCTTCAAGCCGGATATTGGCAGGTGCCGATTAAAGCAGAACACCAACAAAAAACAGCTTTCTCGACCAGCGGAGGACATCTATATGAATTTAATGTGTTACCTTTTGGCTTTTGTAATGGCCCAGCCGCGTTCTCTCGACTCATGGAGTCTGTATTAAAAGGACTAACTTGGAAAACATGCCTCGCGTACCTAGACGATGTAATTGTGTACTCCGGAACCTGGCACGAACATCTCCACAGACTCCGTCAAGTATTGCAACGTATCAGGGACACTGGTTTAAAACTCAAACCTTCAAAATGCGAGATTGCCAGAAACTCGGTAGACTTTTTGGGTCACGTTATATCTGACAAAGGTATATCACCTGATCCCAAGAAATTTAACAGCCATTCAGAATCAACAACCCCCCACTACAGTAAAAGGAATACGATCATTTTTAGGATTAGCCACCTATTACCGACGTTTTGTCCCTCACTTTGCAGAAATAGCCAGACCACTTCACCAGCTCACACATAAGGATACAGAATTCGTGTGGACACACAAAAGAAATATAGCCTTTGAGACATTAAAAGAAAAACTAGTTCAAGCTCCCACAGTATTTTTTCCTGATTACAAACAGTCTTTTCGTCTGTATACGGACGTATCCCTATATGCCATTGGGGCCGTATTAGCTCAAGTGCAAGATGGAAAAGAACACGTCATTGCTTATGCCAGTTCAACTTTAAACACCGCCCAACAAAATTATGCAGCCACTAAAAGAGAATGTTTAGGTATTATCTGGGCACTAAACCATTTCCATTCATTTGTCTTAGGAGCAAAACTAGACATAATAACGGACCATCAATCCCTACAATGGCTTAGACGATGTGAAACCAATTCAGCTTTGTTCATGCGTTGGAGAGAGACCTTAGAAGAGTATGATTTTGTCATTCATTATCGTCCTGGCAAGATGCATACAAACGCCGACGCTCTCTCCAGCCTTCCTGTACCAGAACAAATACCCACCAATCTCGCTGCTTTGCAACAAACTGCCCTAACCAATACACCAATATCCATGACTACAACACCTGTAGAACCAACCCTACTTCAAACTTGGGAAAGAAAAATCAAGCCAAAATGGATTCCGAAATACATCTTTCAACATCTTACTCGTTCGGGTGACAATTTATCACTGAATCAGGACATATAGTTCTAGAACCAAATAAGCCCAAGAGTACATGATATCAATTCACGAAGGAAATGGAATTAATTTAGGACAAAAGAAAATGCTCAAAGTCTTCCAAGATCAAAACTGGACCATCAACCCGTCTGGCATTGCAAAAAGAGTTACCGAAGCTTGCAAACCCTGTGCTCTAGGAAAGGATAGATGTAGAACAGCAGGACCAGCAGGAACTATTTCAGCCCATAAACCATTCCAAACACTCTCCCTTGATGTAATGGGACCTTTTCCCGTTAGCAATGGTAAACGTTACATAGTCACGTTTGTCGACATATATTCCAAATTCCTTATAGCCTGCCCCACCAAAGACCACAGTGCGTTAACCGTTGCTGAATTACTGGCCACTGAAATTTTCCCTATATTCGGTCTACCTATATCCTTACTTTCTGACAACGCCCCCGAATTTAGAGGACAAGTTTGGGAGGCCTTCACTAACAAATGCGGCATACGCATTAAACACTTCCCCCTACTGGCCCCAAGGTAATGCAATCTGCGAACGTAGTCATCGCACCATAAATAACCAATTACGCACTAGGATGATTGCGTTAAACACCTCTGACTGGCCATCTCAAATAAAGATGATCCAGTGGGGTATGAACACTTGCCCCAAAGAAGACGGAATTTCCCCCCATGAACGAGTTTATGGCGTCGCCCCTCTTATTATTACCTTTTCATCATCTTGCACAACCCTCCACCACCCAACTCACTATTGATCCCCTTCAACATCTAAAGAACACCCTCCATACTGCTGTCAAGATATTAAGCATGATACCACTGATCAACAAAATGCATTCGCCATAGGCGACACAGTATTGGTAGCCAAGCTACCAGTCATCAATAAATTAGGTCCTTGATACGTGGGCCCCTATACACTATTATACAGTCTCCCAAATCCCAAACCCCTATCAAGTAATAATTATCTACCACGGAGAAACACGAACTTACCGGAATAGATTCGTCAGAATTTATAATCCAATAACCAAAAAAAGTGAACCTCCTATGCCAGATAACTTAAAGAAAATCCCAAACTCACCTTCTCAAAATTCTCCTACTTCCCATCCTACTCAAATACCTGCACGAAAAATTCCAATTCTCTCAACCAGCCAATCAAAACCACCTTCGACAAACACCACCATCAGTCAACAGAGGACGTTTCTTCTACACACACCACGAACACCACACCCGTTACTTCTTTCGCCAGGTGCCACGCCCAAACTGAATCTGACACGTCCACAAACAAAACAAACGCGACCACAACAACCCCTGTCAACCACCTTCAGATCCAAGCCGCCGTCATGTCCTCAACACCGTTCATCAAACGGATTAAACGATCAACCAACCAGAACAAGTTCTTCAGGATACGCCATATTCATGAAGCCATTACAGCATCACTTCTCGATGATGTGACAACCTCAATTAGTCACCATCGACCCCAAAAGAACACCAGACCAGCGTTCAGTAAAATGGTGGGAATTTTGTACACTCTCTGCCCCTCACAAGCCACCACGGAAACCTTCTTACCTTCGCCCCTTGAGGCACAGGGACGTGCCTATTATGAAGGGGAGGGAAGTGAAATACCGAGGAAAAGGAAAACCCAAAGAGAAGTAGAAGAAAGAAACACAGAGAAAGAAGAAAGGAAGAAACGAAAGAAGGAGAAAACAAGAAAGAAAAACGCAACTCCACCCAAAAGAGTGACGCCAGGACCAACCACACCTGTAGCGTCCCAGAGTGACGCCAGGACCAACCACACCTGTAGCGTCCCCCAGGAATGCCCAGGTCACCACGGTGACAGACGGATGTCCGATCACCCCAGGACAGACAATTCGCCTCAGGGCCACCCCTTCCACCACTAAAAGAAAAGTCATCTTCTCTCAGAAATTCTAGAGATACCATTTACACATATATAAATCATGAATGTATAATTTTAAGACTATAACCATACAATAAAACCATTATGTTTAATAGTAGAGAATATGTATTATTTTAACATTGAGAATGTCATACGACAGATTCCCCTATGTTTACAAATATTGTGATCAAGCAAAAGAAACATGTTGAAAGACTTTGTCATGAATACGAAAGTTTTAAATCATCTCGCCGAGACTCTTCTATCTAAGATATAATAAACACACATGTACACGTCTTCTCAAATATCCAACTATTCTATTTTATAAACAAAACACATTTCTTTCTTTCCTACTTTGAGAGTCGTGAACCAACCCACCATTTTAGCCTCTCAGATAACAGATTGACCCCCAGGGTTACCAACATAACCTCCACGCCCGGGCGGCATCTAACTCATGTAAAAACGTCTATCTCGTATATATAGCAACTAAACAATTATCAGTATTAACTCTACAAAGAGAACGTAACATACTCACCTACCCCTGTTCTCAATATTACCAGTGACAGACTCTTGTTTGCAAAAATAATATCCAACGACACAGACAAACCTCACTTCATCATACCCCCCTCACCCTGAATTCTCATGCTCTACGGTCAAGCCAAAACATCCTCAAAACCTTGAACATAAGTCCAATTATACCCATAACCCCCTGACTCCCCCAATAACCTGTAAAGCCAAATAAAACCTTGACTTAGATAACGTCTACATATCGTACCCCTTTGATTAACTCGTCAAGTATAGTAGAGTTATATCATAAAGTAAATTAAGTCCATCTCCCCTAGGACAAGAAAGTGCATACACACGCCCTTACTATCCTTCCACAGAGGATGGGTACCCCTCATTAATTATGCATACTAGGCCAAGGAAAACCTGAAGGAAATTAAGTAATTCTAAGGCTTCTCAATTGTCAGCACCCCACTTTGAGAAATATTATTTTTACCCCTCCATACAGTCTGGATGCATGGCACCCTGAAGTCCTTATACTGTCTGTGAGTAAGAAATCCTATTATAGGATCTTTGTTAATTGTGGCATCCCAATCAGTTAACATAGAGACCTCTAATAGGCTGTATCGCCAATGTTAAAGTTTGAAGTGTGTAAGCCTCCCTCCACTTTTATTTTAATATTGTAGGTACGGCAATTGTGCCCTATACAAGGAACTTTATTATTACTGGCACCCCAGTGATTAATATAGTCACCTTCTCTAGGTTACACTTTTTATAGTTAAAAGTTGAAGGACACAGGCAACCCCTACCTTTCAACGTTTTACTATTAAAAGTTACACTACCATTTCTCACAGAAGATCTGAGATCCAACGATCTTTTGTGTTATAAGGGCTTAGCGAGACATCCTCACGGGGACTCTGCATATATAAGTCCTAGGTGCATTTTGTCTGTGGCATCCCATTAGATTTTGCAACTAAAAGGTTAACACCACCCTGAGTTCTTTGAACCTCTTAAAACGGTTAGAGACAGTCAAGAAGAGCAGTACTAAAATTCTTATTGCGTTCGTCCGATATTGTGTTAATTCGTCATAACTGAGGCACAATATTAAAAACCCCACTACAAGAGTACCTTAACAGAACTTCATCACCGTTTAATATAAAGGTCAGGATAGACGAGTTTACTTGATAAAGCTATAGGCTTAAATACTCGCGTTAATCCGATATGGTGCCCAACTGTTTCATTACAAGTTACGGAGCCATATTTAAGACCCCATGCCCATTAACCCATCTGTAACATTACTTCACACGACCAGCCAACCTATACGGCCTACGGAAAATCAGAAGACATCAAGCAGCTAGTGTTCTATTTTTCTCAGAAAGGAAAGATTGAATCTATCTATCTATTGCCGGACGCCTTACTCCCCGTACGAGGGTGGCCATACACAGAATGCCCCCAAGCGGACCTATTCCCTGTGAGAGGGACAACCCGAGCCAGTTTAGTGAAGGACTTACAGGATTGACCACTCAATTTAGGATCCGTCCGACTCCGAGGCCCTCTGTGCATCTTGTTAGCACTATTTTTCTACAGTGGTGTTCGGCTAATCCATCCACTAACCTGCCTTACCCTTAGGTAAGCAGTACAGATTTGTATCAGGTTTACTCCCCTAGACAGGTTGCCAACCAAGGCTGATGAGTCCCATCCACCCGGATTTGTATAAGGTTGTCTTCCCTAGATGAGTTGCCGACCAAGGCTAACGAGTCCTAAATCAATGCCAGTGACGAGGCAGAAATAAGTTAAGAGTTCAAAAAGTGATAAAATATTCAGAGTTCCTTAACCCCCTTATTCAAGAATAAATCATCAAAGTGTTCATCAAGGATAATCTATAGAAATAGATTCCTTCTAATTGTGTACCAGTGATAAATATGTTTAGTACACCTCTCTAACTTAAAATAAGGAATTAAATCCAAATAAGACGGATTTGTGCATAAAATAACTGTCATAATTCCGCCCAGTGAGAAAATTGGTAGAGTCCATACACTCCTTATTTTGAAATAAATCATCAAAGTGTTCCTTGAGTATAATCTATAGAAACAGATTCCTTCTAATTGTGTACCAGTGATAAATATGTTTAATACACCTCTCTAACTTGAATAAGGAATTAAATCCAAATAAGATGGATTTTGCACTTCAACGAACTCTGAAATAATAACCACCCATGAAAATATTTTAGAGTCCACAAAACTTGAATTCAATCTTTTGAAGTACACCAGTGTATAAGATTATATATTCATAGAAAAGATATATATTGACTTACCTTAACCTCGTCAAATACTAAAAGCTACGTTAACCCAAGTCAAGGGATATAGTGAACATTAAGGTAAACTGATTAAGTGTTGATACGATCTTACAAAAAGAGATTATCGAGTTAATTCTCAAGAAATCAGATTCACTTTAAGCCGCATTGAGCATACCTGATCTCCATCTAGATCCGCGATCGTGCTAGAAGATATTTAATAAGTTGTGCCACTTATGAATTCGTGTTTAGTGATTCTGATTCCATAATATGTACTTAGTGAATAAGTGAAATAAAGCTATGCTATAAACTATATTTTGGCATTATATATATCCTCTATTGTCTTCCTTATATGTATTTGTATGAACTTAGATATCCCAGTCTCGAAAGAACTCACCCTAACTAATAGTTAAACCTGAATAAAATCAGTGCATAACAGTTAATATAAACATTGAAGAGTAATAAAAGAAGTGGTAACAGCAATTGGCTGGTGAAAAACGTATATTTTAGCACCTATGTCGTAATCTGAAGCGGACCGGCGATAGACTAACATCCATCCTTTTCTCCATCTCGTATGCCACTGAGACTTCGAGGGGATGTATCGGACTGGCTAGAAGGTCGGAGAAAGACTCCTCCATCCTTCCCCTTCTCTCCCAGCCGTCCTCTCGCGAAAATACTCTATAAATATCGGGAATGATAGGGTAAATACCCCATAATTGAAGAGGGGGGAGAAAGGAGAGGAAAGGGGGGGGGGGGGTTACATGTGGAGGGGTGATAGGAGGTACTGGAGGGGAATGATCTCACTTAATCACATATTGCTTTGTTTTGAGTGCCAGTGGGGTGTTGTGATAGTATTGTTTTATGCGTTGGCTCTATAGAGGACGCTCGCCTTCCACCAGTAAAACCTCTCGAGAGGATGCTCGTGTTCTTGGGTTAAGTGTGTCAAATATCAAGCCAACTCAATCCTGTGCGCTGGTTTGAGGACGTGAAGAAGTCAATTGTTCGGGCTTTTAGTATATCTCTAAAAGCAAGTAATCATATTTGTTAGTAGTCTTGGCAAATCCAACGTCAAGGCTATTAACCTAATTGCAATGACGACTTGTCTATTTTGACTGCTATGTCGTCATTCCAACCGCGGTTAAAAAGAAAACATCTAGA
>JAGKTK010010178.1:0-11164 GCA_018397895.1 Paralithodes camtschaticus | reverse complement strand
TCTAGATGTTTTCTTTTTAACCGCGGTTGGAATGACGACATAGCAGTCAAAATAGACAAGTCGTCATTGCAATTAGGTTAATAGCCTTGACGTTGGATTTTCCAAGACTACTACCAAATAGTAGGTTTACCTATTTGGTAGGTTGGGAGGTACGTCAAACCTCCCAATTTCATTGGCGAGTGTAAAAAGAATATATCTAAATGTAGTCTTAAAATAGCCCAAACACATACCAAAGTAAAGTCATTCATGATCATTCGAAACTGGACATTAGTGTACAGTGGAGCCCCCATCCTAGCTGCTAATCGGTTCCACAGAAATAGAGCTAGGATTGAAACAGCCAAGATCGGGGCACTGTTCTTATGGGGAAATTTAATCGGTTCCGTGCTCATGCCAAAATTTGCGTCTTTTTATATTTTTTGCCTACGAAAACATGTTTTATTGTACACAAATTAAATTTTATGCATTATACTGTATCATATAATACACCATAGAATAAGTTTTTAATAACTAGAAAAAAAAGGCCCAATATCTAAACAATTACCGCACTTTTTCCGTGTTAGGCTATGAAAACATGATTTTTGTCTAGGCTACATCAAGTAGCCTAGGCCTAAATCTTATGCATTGTAAATAATAATATAGACATGGCTAAATGACAGTCCTAACCATAAATACTGTAGATTGGGGCATTGTTTCTATCATGCGAATTTTTTTAGGCCTAGCCTAGGCCTAGGTTCTAAATTCGTCCAGCCACCCCTTAAGTACCCATTTCGCCCCAAATACATCCAATAAATACATATTATGAGGAAAAGACGTATAAATACGTATTATGAGAAGATTACTTACCACACAGATTTTATTATAAATCATTGTCATATTTAGCCTAGCCTAGGCTAACATCGTCTAGGCTAGGCAATTCAATCGCTTTCGTCCGACATGGACTGGTCTTTGCTGTGTTTTGAGCATGAAATTCCTTCATTGCCACCACCAGGCCAACCATCCCTATCACTAGATGTACTAGAGGTTATAATAAACGCGAGAGATAAGGGGTTCAAGCACAAAAAGGCTTGCAAACGGTTGTTTTGTCAACACAGATACTAGCTAAACTGCAAGCGTCTGCTTAGTGATGACGTCATACAAAGATGGCGGCGTCTTGCGCATTTGACGATCGGATCTCGGATTCACTCGGATTTCGTCTCTAAACGGCAAGCTACTGGCAGATTCTTTTGTTATGTTAAAACAAAATTATTGTTTTTGTTTGTTTTCTAGTTTTATGTCAAGTTTTTCGTTATTTTTTTTATTTTTTCGGGTTTCGGCTGGGATTTTGATGCGAGGAATGAGGCTTTTGGTGCAAGAATTGAAATGGGGAATATTTGGTGTGTGGTGCGAGAATTGAATCAACGAAGACCGGTGTAGCTAGGATGGGGGCTCCACTGTATTATATAATTCCAAAACAAGTGAGTTTTGATACTTATGAGAGTGTGAAAATTATAAATGTTCTATTATACTACAAAGAACTCCAAAATGTTCACCAAACCCGAATATACGAGGTAAATATTAGCGTTTGTTGTCGTAGTTTACCAGAGCTGGGCACCACAAACAAAAAGTCAAGTCAGCAAACACAAATCAGCAAACCCAGAACATAACTTCAGCAAACACAAATGTGGAAACCTTGTGAAATTTCTAGTCCTCAAATGCAAATATGCAAACGCAAACCGTTTTTTATTAATTTTAAATTTAAACTACAGAATCAAGGGTAAATCAATAAATTCAATCTCTAATGTCAATAGATATATATATTTACTTAAATATAATGTTGCCCAACTTCCATGGATCTCAAGGATATACATACAGGCTTTTAAAGCTTGGAAAGTGCTGTAAATTGCCAAAACATTCCAAACGTCACCCGCAGTGAAAGGGTTAATATATATAGCATAGGCCACTTAGTTTGTCCACATGGGCAGTAAAACGTTGGGGCAACTTGTTTATGGGGAGAGTGCTTCAGTAATAATCAGTATTCGCAATTCCGCACCATTCAGGAGGAGGTACGCCAGATCACAGAGGTGCAAGGAGGCGATTTATTCGTGGTCCCCCCTTTGGGAATGGCAATAGGCTATATATGCCTAGATAGGTCTACTTTAGATAGATTAAGTAATTTAATAGAAAGTAGCCTATGCCTATTAATTTTAATGCTCAGAATAAAGGCCTAGCTTCAGATCAAAATTTAATAACATTTTATTGTAGGCTAAATTTAGTCTAGGCCTATATGATACTTTCAAAATGAACACTTTCTACTTGACACTAATAAATTGAGTGTGATTATAGGCCTAGGCCTATACATAGAAGTTAGAACATGCAATATTTAGCCTAGGCCTACATGCTTTGAGGCATTTTGATGGAATTAGTGATTATAGCCTAGACCTAAGCTATATATATAGAAGTTAGAACATGCAATATTTAGCCTACATGCTTTGAGGCATTTTGATGGAATTAGTGATTGACTGATTATAGCCTAGACCTAGGCTAGCCTATATATATAAAAGTTAGAAAATGCAATATTATTTAGCCTACATGCTTTGAGGCATTTTGATAGGATTAGGGTAGCCTAGGCCTAGCCTAATAAAATTACTTATATTAGTAATTAGCCTAGGCCTATAGGCCTAGGCTATATTTAGAAGTTAGAACATGCAATATTTAGCCTACATGCTTTGAGGCATTTTGATGGGATTAGTGATTATAGACCTAGGCCTAGGCTATATAGCCTAGCCTATATAGAAGTTAGACTTAGCCTAGGCCTACATGCTTTGAGGCATTTTGATGGGATTAGGGTAGGCCTAGCCTAATAACATTAGTTTAGGTTAAAAATTAACAGGCTATCAATCAAATTAACGATAGCCTAACTTTATAATCTTAAATTAGGCTAGATTATAAAGTTATAAAGCCCTTCTCCAGAGACATCTTCTTGGTAATTACAGGCCTATAGAAGGTTTCTAGGTGGGGCCAGGGGTGGCTTAGGTCCTCGATTTCTGCATGCTCGGTAGCATCACTGTCGGATGATGGTGGTGAACTGCTCCCCATGCTGTTGGCATGATGGTAGACTCCATGTTCACTTCAATAGGCCGAAAATATAAACAAAGTTAAAGTGCTAGCAGGTTGGAACTCTTGGACTGCTGTGTGTTGTAGGTGTTAGCTCGACGCTTGCTACTAAGTAAGTGAACAACCGTGAAGAACCGATGTATAGGCCTAGTTCCAGAACGCAGGTAGTTGGCTTGGTCACATGACTTTTTTTGGCTGGAGCTGCAGGAGCGGCCCAGGGCTGGCTGGCGGCTGGAATTTTTATTTTGCGGACTCGAGGTTTGCAACATGGAGGTACTTTCCAGAGCTTCAAACCCGCAAATAGGCAGCCATTTTGGCGCCAACGCTAATTCGCCAACAAAATTACACTTCCGCCATGGCGGAATTGGCTATTTGCGGAAGTGTTGGCTAAGGTGCCCAGCTCTGTAGTTTACACAACAACAACAACAGCAGCAGCACTATCGCTTGCAAAATCTCGGGAGAGGAATGCTTTCTTTATTTAACCCTCTTATTAGCATTATATGTGATGTTTTTTAAACTAATGGGCTTTAATTGCGTAAATCGATTCCTAAACCAATCTGATTATCTCAGAACTTTAAATTAATTCTAATAGTTTCGAAATCTGGCCTTGTTCATAATAACCTGAATGAATGGTCTTGTACGATGGTGCCATTGTAGCGGCTACCGCTAGATACAGCAAATCACTTCCGTCTAGCGACATCAAGATATGCTGATTTCTAGCGATGTTAAAGATATTTCTACCTTTTTAACCTAAGAAGTGCGCATGGGGGTAATTAGAAACATCCCCCTGTGCTGACGTATTTGAGCTGTTTCTATCACTAAAATATTCATTTTACCATAAATAGCATTAATACTTATCCATACGCGCCTATTATGGGTTGATTATAAAGGTATTAACCTGAAACAACAATAAAACGAGTGAAAACAGCGTTTGGATGGTCAAAATCGGAGATATAGGCCGCGAGTTATATAATGTATGGGTGAGGCAACCTGCTTTCCCGCCAATTTCACCCAAGGCCACTGAGACACAGTCGATCGATATTCTCTCTCTCTCTCTCTTGCACTCGCTTGGTAACACTGATGACAATGCCCTGCTTGCAACTCGCTAATGTTAGCACGAAAATATACCTCAGAATAAGGGAATAACAGGGAAAATAGGTGATAACTGAAGGAGGGGAGGAATGTGGGGAAGGAGGGGAGGTAGAGGAGTGATATTTTGCATGGCCCAGGGGCCCCCAAAAAAATAAAAAAATACAAAAATAAAAATATATTTTTTTTGTTCGATGTTTAAAGTTGATTTTTTTTTTCTCTAACTCTTAAGAGTCTTCCCGCAGTCCGCCGGGGGAATTAACCCCTTCAGACTCATATGACGCAGAGGTTGCCAGATTAGCAATAAGAAATAGAGTTCTCTCACTATTATAAATACCTCCCAAAATTAGTTTTCTGCCCACAGCTAACTCAAAGACAACTGCAGAGGTTGAAGTAACTAAACTAAATGTTTCTAAATACCCCTGTTGGTAACAAAGGCTTTAAAGTATCCCTAATAGGCTCAAAATTGCATCATATGTCGGAGAGGGTTAAGAGTCGTCCCGCAGTTCCCGGGTTAAGGAATTGTGGAGATGATTCGATTGCTAAAGATTATTATTGATACTTTATGCAAGTTTTTAGTATCTGGGGACTATCTAGCGACTTTTCAATTATTTTCTAGCATATATTTGTGCATTAGTTTATCTTGTATTGTATTCTAATGTTGTTCTCTTTCTCCACAAGACTTCCTACATGGTGTAGGCTAGTATATTGATTTAGTGATAATTAATTATTATATATGTCTATTATAAGTTGGCTGATAATTATGAAGCAGTAATGCTGGACGATGAGAAAACTGTATGTAACATGTCTCGGATATCACAGATATATTTTTGTATGTTTTGCCACAAGCCCAATAGATTATCAGCGGGGGTGATGGAAAACGCAGCTTCAGTTTAATGATGCGATGCATGGAAAACCAAAAACTCTACCGGTACTCTCATTGTTGGCCAAGACGATAATCAAACCCGAAACATTTTTGCTACATGTTTAACCCTTTTCTGTTCCGGTGATGGTCTTTTAAATTTTATTCTTGCTATATGTAGACGATGTTATGCAGTTTTAAGCGCGGTTCCCATATCTCCTTTTAGGACGGATCTACGTCATTGATGACGTAGGTCCGTTTGGCCGTGTGTGCTCTCCCAGGAGTTATAACTTCACGTGCGTGAAATCCAATGTTGCCACACTCGCCCAGTTGGGCTTACTTTAGGTATAGATGGCAAATTATTCGTCTTTGTGGTAGGCTACTGCTTGACACAATTTATCGTGATATGCACTATGTAAACCGAGTCAAAATATGGGAGAGTATTTAAAAAGCCTGAAATTAAAGTTAAATTAACGAGCACTAGCATCAAATGAGGCAATGTACTTCAAGCCAAAAAATAATAATTTCGAAATAAATATTACACAATATCCATAACTTGTCATTACACTTTCTATACAACTCTGGCTTCACAAAATGGAAAGTATGAGACTATTTCAAAATGTGGGCTACATTTTCGCCTTGTTCCTGGGCTGTAACACATTGGCAGTACTTCAGAACTCGCTCAACATTGAGTCCGTGGCAGAGAGGGCGAGTGTTTCTCTTGTTTACATTATAAATACACACTATACGTACATCATGTGTGTGTATGCAGAGGTTATAGGGTATGTACTATTCATTGGTGACCAGTACATGCCAATATAATATCTAGTAATTGTCTTCCGACGTCCGTCTAAAGTTAAATCAGATTCAACTCTGAACGGAAGGTCAGAGTCCTCCGTGACGGAGGGCTTCTAGCCTCGGTTCCCACCCGTCGGACCCCACACGTGGACGGACCTATGTCATCGATGACGTAGGTCCGTCCAAAACGGAGAAATGGGAACCGCGCTTAACCTAAGAAGTGCGCAGGGGGGGGGGATATTACACCATAGAACTGTGCTCACCTATTTCACTGTTTCCTGTCACTAAAATCGTTATCTTACCATAAATATCATTAATACTTATCCATATGCGCCTATTTTACGTTTATTATGAAGATATTAACCTGTTACAACAATAAAACAAGTGGAAACAGTGTTTGGCTGGTCAAAATCGCGAAATAAGAGCGAGAGTTACATAAATCAAGTGTGAGCCAGCTTGGCCAACATCCACCTCTTACGATACCTGGAGCAACACTGACGTCTCTCTCCTTATCTCTTTCTCTTTGACACGCTTGGGAACACATATGACCACACCCTGCTAGCAACTCGCTATTGTTAGTACGAAAATATACCTAAGAATAAGGGAATAACAGGGAAAATAGGTGATAATTGAAGGTGGGGGGGGGGGGAAGAGGGGATGTGGAGGAGTGATATTTGGTATGGCCAAGGGCCAAAAAATAAAATAAAATAAAATAAAAATCAATTGCTACTGGAGTGGTTTAAATGTTTTTTTTAGGCCTAGGATCATAAGAGTCTTCTCGCAGTGGAACGGTAAAACTCTTAACCCCGCAACGGCGAGAAAGCTCATAAGAAGTTTTACTGAGCTCTTAACCCTCTCACGTTCTTGACGCACTTTTGAGCCTATTAGGGATACTTTAGAGTCTTTGAACCTTTAGTTTAGTTACTTTAACCTCTGCAGTTGTCTTTGAGTTAGCTGTGGGCAGAAAACTAATTCTAGAGAGGTAATTATAAGAGTGAGAGAACTCTATTTCTTATTGCTAATCTGGCAACCTCTGCGTCATATGGTCGTGAGAGGGTTGAGAGGGAAGGCCTAAAAAAAACATTTTAAACGGCCCTAGTAGCACTAAACAATTTTTTTTTTTTTTTTTTCCTACACCTCATATCACTCCTCCACATCCCCTCCTTCCCTCCTTTCCCCTCCCCCTTCAATTATCACCTATTTTACCTGTTATTCCCTAATTCGTTGGTATATATTTGTGCTAACATTAGAAAAATGTGTGGAGGATGTGCTTATGTGCCTAGCGGGTGTGTTACACAAGCGAGTGTGTGGATGAGTAAGCTCAGTCAGGCTTGATGCCTCGTGAAGGGAGGGGTTGCCTCAATTTGCTCCATAATTCATGAATGGGCTGCTCCATGTATATTCGTGATTTTGACCAGAAAAATTATATTTCCACTTGGTTTATTGTTGTTACAGGTTACTATCTTTATAGTGAAGGTAAAATAGGCGCATATGAATAAGTAATAACGATATTCATCGTAAAATGACGATTATAGGCATGAATGGAGCCTAATATGCTCGCCCAGGGGCATCGAGGTCAATATCCCCTGCTCGCTGTTTATAGGTTAAGAGTCTACCCGCACTTGATGGGTTTAGAAAGATCTGTGGTAGTAAAAAGGATTAGGCTAAGTGAGATAGTTCTAAGCCTGTTACTTGCTGGAGGCCCTTATAACTTAAGAAAATCGCCTGATAGTAGCCAGAATATAATTAATAGGACGGCACAGGTACCATACTGAAAGGGTTAACAATACTTGCACCATTCCATTGTAAATCTAAACTTTTTGGAGGACAGTTTATTTCTATTATTATAACTACTATCAATAATTATTTAGGCTTTTGTATCTTATGATTTGTTTGGCCTAATATCAATTACAGTATGTTGAAACACCTATATACTAACTAGACATTAATAAGGGCAGACTATTATGTTATTTACATTAGGTGAATTCCCATATATTATTGATTTACAAGATTCCTTAACCATTACATCTATATCCTACTTCATGATCCATTAGGTTCTTGATTTCTTGAATATTTTCCTTGGTTGGTGTTTATCTAGATAGCGTGGGCATGAAACTCTTCATCCAATTAACGCTACGATTACGAGGTTTTAACTCATTAAATACCAGTGGTATCCTTCTTATCATATGCTGGCAAATATTAGATGATTTTATTAAGCTAAAGAAGGGCTACTATTTAGAATGCTACAGACTATTGCAAATATAACCTTACCTACCACAGACTGTTCCTAATTTACATAAAATAGATGGATATAGTAATGAAGTATATAATACGTTGCCGGTACCAAAAGGGTCAATATAAAGTCTCCATTCATGGCCTAGCTAAGGTTCATCAAGGTCCTCTGCTCTATGATATAGAAATTCACCTGCCACGCAACGACATCCCTTCACACATCATTAATATACTGTAGATATACACATATAATTATTACACATTTGTCATAGTTAAAGAATTGTAGTCTGTTTTGCCTTACATATTTCCACCGCCTAATGTTCGACTTATTAATTCGAGTCAAATGCCTTATTTATTATAGTGTTATGCCACGTTTCTGGAGAAACGTGAGATATTCTGTTACAACTTTTAACTCTCTAACTGGGCGAGGGCTGGCACTTAATTCCAATACGATACACTAACAACAGGTAATAAATAAAGGCACATGACAAGTCAACACAATATTTTATTCAATAGTAGCAGAGGTTCATAATACATATACGTCTCAATAGATTAAGAATGATGGATGATAAAATGGCTACAAAATAATGATAAGTGCAACATAGAGATCGAAGTCTCACAAGCATAAATAATCAATATAAGACAATATAATAGTGAGTCAATAGAGACAAATAAATTGGTATAACATATAGAGGAATTTATCCTCAAAGTACAGGTAAATCGTTCTAAATAGGATCTCTTAAATGGATCCGCAAAGGGTGCATAAAAGGTTACCCCCGGTTCACACATACCCGTCCTGAGCTCCCGTCCTTCCCCGACCACTGAATTCGTATGCAAACGTGCAAGGACGCCGACATAAACGGGTATAGTCGGTTCATGAACGTACAGTGACGCCACAACACGGGCCGCGGCAGCGAAGGCAGCGAACATTTTTGGTATGCAAAAATAAACCCCTCAGGACGGGCCAACCGCCAAAAAACGGGATAGGATGGGACACCCACGGGACTGATCGGCGCATAGACGCCGTCTGTTGATGTCTATGCGCCGCATAGACGCCACCAGACGGGAGTGGTCGGCGACCCAAAATTTGAAAGTTGAGACGGCGATGTGGCAACGTCGTGTCACGTGACCACGCCGCGCGCACCCCGCCTGTTCCCGCCACTCGGCGTCCATAAAAGGGCGAGCGGCGTGTGGTCCGGTCTCGCTTCCCAAGCCGCCGTCACCCATACCCACATCCAACCGATAGCCATACACACATCCATACCCGTACCCGCCCACACCCATACCCACATCCAACCGATACCCATACCCACATCCACACCCATACCCACCCACACCCATACCCATATCCAACCAATACCCATACCCACATCCAACCGATAACCATACCCACATCCACACCCGTACCCACCCACTCTCATACCCACATCCACACTCATACCCATACCCACACCAATACCCATACCCACACCCTCACCCATACCTACACAGAGAGGACATCCTTTATTAACAATACCCTCCTACATGCCTTCACACAATGATAAAGGATCACACACACACACATACACCAGGGTTGGGGCGATTACATGAGCAGTGTAATTGATTACGATTACGATTACAGACAAATTTTAAGATTACGATTATGATTACAGAAGCCCTGAATGTAATTGATTATGATTACGATTACAAGCTTTGTAATCATGATTACAATCGTGATTACTTTTAATGTAATAATGTAAATAATGAATTGGTATCTGGCATCATTCTTCCTCTGAGGTGGCCTGACACATGACGGTTGAATCATTTCAGTGTAAAACTTTAATACATATTCATATTTTAATGAAGTTTCAAGGGACCTGAAAAAATATATTAGCTAATGAACTTCACACAATGTAGAGAGCATCATAGAAAATTTCAAATCATAATATGTATGTGTGTATGTATGTATGTATGTATATACTCAGGCACGTACCCCATAGCTGGGGGTGGCCGACTTGAGACAGAGCCCGAACAGGGACAACACAACTCAACAAAAAACAAAACACAAACTTAAACACATCTAGATCGCCCAGGAGAAGACCCACATAACAAGGATCACTAAGGGCCTCCAGCACTCCCACGGCCCCAGACCTCCTGGAGAGGTTCCGGTCTCAGCAGGCAGACACGCAGCGGAGCACAAAAACAATGCCGGCCCTCCTCACATCCAAGCATGACCCTTCATAATACCAGCTCCCTGGGCCAGGCGCCTAACAGACTATTATCTAGTCCAACTGGCGCCCGATCCCCTCTCCCAACGACCGCATTATCACTCCTCTATTCACAAGCATTCTCCATTATTTCCTAATTATTATCACTTCTTTTACTTATTCTACAGTCATCTCTCTATCTTCCAACACTTGTACTACACAAACTCTTCATCTAAACGTAGGTCTTCCTTCCAGTCTACCTCCCCTTGTGTCAGACTCATATACTCTCTTTGTAAGCCTTTCATCTCCCATTTGCTCAATACGTCCATAAAGTCTTTGACTACTCGCTGCAGTTTCTCCTCAGAATCCGACACCAACGCTGTGTCATCAACAAACAGCAACTGGTTCAACTCACCAACCTCTACCGTTCTTTCCTACTAAACCCAATCCTCTACCCAGTTATTATTTTCGCCTCCCTAACCTCACCATCCATATATACATTAAACAACTACGGTGACATTACACAACCCTGGCACAGACCTACGTTTACCTCAAACCATTCGCTCAACTCAATTCCTATTCTTTCGCACGATCTGCTCTCTTCATAAAAACTTGACAAATTTCCTCCAATTTCATAAATCCTTAACACCTTCCACATTGCTTCTCGATCCACACGATCATACGCTTTTTCTAAATCCATTAGAGTCCAAAATATCTCCTTATGCTTCTCTAAATACTTCTCACATATATGTCTTACTGCAAAACTCTGATCCACACACCCTCTTCCCCTCCTAAAACCGAACTGCTTTTCTCCTATTGCACCTTCTGTACCGTACCCTTTATTTTCCTCTCTATCAACACCCTGCCATACAGCTTTCCAACAATTGATAATAAACAAATACCT
>JAGKTK010010177.1:14928-31652 GCA_018397895.1 Paralithodes camtschaticus | reverse complement strand
ACCCCCGGGTGGGCATGAGAAATTAGCCAAGGATCCCACCGTGTTCATTTTGCCCGGGGTCAAGGTGGTGAGGGCTTTAACGTAGGAACTGTAACCGTAGAGAACATTAGTTTCAACGGTTACATCACCGAGAAAACACTGCACGGATTTGAAAAGACTGTGGGCTGTGTTATTCGAGAACTCAATGTTCGAGGCATCCCCGAGGGCGGTTGCATTATCCTCTTGGGTTAGCCGTAGAGCGGTGTGTATGACCAATTGACTCAAGTCAATAAAACTCCCCGGAGTCCCGGGAATGAGGAAATCAACGTATCGGTCGGTTAACTTCATGTTGAAACCTAGATTGCTAGGCAACACGTCGGCATCTTGCCGGGAGGCTATGCTAGCTTCCAAGAGACGGGTCTTTTTGGGATGGGGGAATAATTCACTGACGCCGGCGGCGTATTGACCCACGGGGGTCTGCTGACCCACAGCCCCCTCCACGGTTGCCATTATTCACCATCTCGACGCTAATACGATACTGATTTACAGCGAGGAAAATACATCCTTCTTATAGCATCTCCCTGTCGTCTTCTTCTTCTTAATTTTCCTTTTAACCTTTACCCTCCTCCTATTTCTACTGCCTCCCCTCGTCATCTTTACGGCCGCGTTCTTCAGAGCGTTCAACCCGTGTCTTTTTAGGGACCCCCTTAGGTTATTACCCTGAGATATATCCTCCATGACATTGCTTCCAAACTCACGTGCGGAAGGAGCTATGACATTTCGTAATGGAAACGGGAAGGCTCTTTTAGCGAGACCCGCTAAGGTAGAGAACAGACCCCCTCCCCGACGGTAGCTGGGTTCGTAGATGAGGGTGGCAATATCGTTGACACCACCCCCGTGAGATACTCTCCGTCCACCGGGCGCAAAAAGAGAGTGATACTCCCCCGCGGAGGGAGGGATGAATGTAACTCGAATGCTGTTAAGGAAAAGACTGCCGACGCTTGGCTCGACGAGCTATTAATATAGCCTGACGGGGCGAATGTGAAGTAAGCACGTTACGTGTTGACCCTCCTCGAAATACATGGGACGGCCTTTCTGGTCTGTGATTTTAATGGAAATGCTATCTATAATTTTAGGTTTGAGTGGTTTATAGATGATAGGATGCACGCCTTTCGATAGCCCGTCGGAGAGGGAAAAAGCATCGAGAATATTTACATTGACCCCGGCGAAGCTCGAAGGGATGACCAGGTCACTGTATATGAGCACGCACTGAGCATCACCGTTCGTTAAGGTGGGAAACGGGCTAGTATGATATAGAAACGCGTTACCCCCTTCGGTGAGAACGTCTACGGCGGAGGTAAACACGTCGTAGGATTCTAAGGGACTTAAGCCGAGAAGTCGGGCTACTTGCTCTTCGAACCGTATCTTCACGGATGAGATGCTCGGATGGGAACCGCGGTAGCAGCGCACCGTAAGATGATGGTCCAGACTCATTTGACCGAGGGAGAGTATCGGATATGGGCGGACCAGACGGTCATAGGCGCTTGTATCGTAGGCCCGGTCGCGGGTAAGGAGCCCCCTTAATATTGACCCTAATTCAGTATGAACCCGATCGATAAGGTATTCAGTGTCCTGACTCAAGATATTCCCCCAATTAGTCGTAACCATCTTACGCTTTTCAATAGCGCCTTCGGGACTAAGCTGCGCGTAATCTATATGCACGCCACAGCCCGCCTCGTGGTTCTTAACGGTATAGTAACGTTGAGGGAATAACACATTTAACAGGCCAACTTCGTATTCCATGTCCTTGTTCAGCGTTAAGGTTTGTAAGTTGTTGGTAAAACTACCGGTATTATTGGGGTATATGTCACTGTCAGCGGCGCTGGTAACGTAGACATGATGTGACTCCATCTTGGAATTGAGAGAGACTATCGTGAAGTTGGCTCGTTTCTTATATGTATAGCTACCTACAAGAAGGATGAGGAGAATAATACATGATAGGTATTGCTTAGGTTTTATTAACACGGAGAGTAATACATGATATTATTTTATTATTATTTATTAATTTTTATTTTGCCAATCAAACATACAATATATGTTAATTTTACAATAAAATAATATCATGGCTGCGCCTTTTGAGAACAATCTCTCTTAAAGGCACCTTGAATACAACTCGATGGTTATTTTACATACAGTAAGATTATTAAAACATATATTATATAATTATAGCTAATGAGGCACAGCCCCAGCCCCGCAGCCACAGCAAGAAGGGATTCGGAACAGTGGCCAGGTATAATTACCTAGCCACCACCCCGAACCACCCCCCACCCAGACCGCTGTGGGTAGAGCAAACCCCAGCCTTATATACAGTACGGTACCTACATATTGATCAACACCAGAACAGTATCTTAATTTGTTTCCGATATAAAGGTGATTGAAATTTAGGGTTGTGGCAGTTTTATTGTCAAATGATAAGTAAGATTAATATTTAGACATTAGTGAAGATTAGAGTGATATTTTGAAACTAGGCAGAGTGGGTTTATTTTGTAAGTCAGGAGACAACTGATTCCAAACTTTCGCACCATGGTATTTTATTGATGTCTGGGATTGTCTAGAGGTCATTAGGGGAATATTTAAAGAATTTATATTTCTTAATGCATACCTTTCATTTTCACGATGTCTAAATAATTCCACATTGTTATAGCCATTTAATGCTTTGTATACAAAGATAGCACTGCAAAATATGTTAATATCTTCAAATTTTAAGAGATTAAATTGTCGAAATAATTCATTGGTGTGAGCATATTTGGATCTAAATGTAATTGTTCGTATAACTTTTCTTTGTGCAACTTCAGCAGGTTGTAATTTACTTTTACCCGTCGCTCCCCATACTGTATGACAGTATAAGAGAAATGGATAAATTACTGAATAATATAAAAGCTTTAGGGCATTTAAGTCAAGACATTGGCGTGTTAAGTACAGTAGAGTATACCACATTGTTTATTGTGTTTATTTGTTACGTCCTTTATGTGTAAGTTCCAAGACAGTTTTATGTCCACCGTTATCCCCAGAAACTTAACGCTCTCCACTTCTCTCACTGATTGATTACCAAATTTAATTGGTTGCATATCATTTGGAACGTTTTTGTTTCTGTGAAAGACTACAAAGTTAGTTTTATTAATATTTAGTGTAAGTTTATTGGTAGTTATCCAATTATGTACATTCTTAAGTTCATTGTTTATAGAAACAATAAGAGAGCGCAAGTCCCGGTGACTGGCGTACAGAGTACTGTCATCAGCAAATAATATATATTTAAATAACATACTTGAGTTTACAATATCATTAATAAATAAAATGAACAACAATGGACCCAGTATAAAACCTTGTGGTACTTCGTAGGGTATTATTTGCATATTAGATGAATTGTCCTTATACTGTACATACTGATAGGTAATGCTTAGGTATTTATTAGCACAAAGAGAGAGAGAGAGAGAGAGAGAGTCATTGAAGGAGATCACGCGTGCATTATTAGGAATTGAGAGAGGTCTGACATCATGGTACCGTAGTTTTCATCATTCTTCTTCTCGCTCGGGCCGCCCTCCTCCTCCTCCTCCTTCGAACGCGGGCGTTTTTGCTCCCGGGTGAATCCCACGCTGTCTTTCTCATCGGTTAACCCCATCGACCACTTGTCCAAGATGATGCAGGATATATTGCGGGTCCTAAGATTCCCGGCTGCGTGGGTTAGGATAGGCAGGTAATCCTGCGTCCATACGTGAGAGGGGAGACCCGCGGTGCCGCATTTGAATGGTATTACAATGCAGGTTATCTCATGTTCAATAGCCCAATCAATGAGTTTAGTAATGAAGCTAGTAAACATTTTAACTCGGTCCTGATGATGGTCTCGCTTTAACCCCTGTATAAATTGGCTGTCGTGAGAACTGAGTAGGTACTTCTGGTTAATCTCATTGAGCTCCAAGATCTTACCGGGAACGTATTGCGCTAGAAGGCAAGCGATGTAGGGGAGACTAGGATCCGGGGACTCACGTATTATAACGCTCCCGGGCACACCCCTGTCTTGCCAGCGACATCGGTTTAGTTGATAATTATATAGACATTCTTTCAGCGTAGAGGTTACTATATGGATACGTTCGATGTAGAAGCGCGGTGAAGCCGGTTGTCTCCTGGCAAGCCGTACAGTTGTGAACACCGACAATGATGGTTTTATCGTTACGGTAGCGGGAGTCACCGGGGACCCCTTCCTCGTAGCTGAGCGAGTATGCATCGCTTAATCCAAGGTCCTCGTCTTCTTCCAGGAGAGAGTAGAAGGGACGATGCTCATCCTTCTCACATTTGGATGGGGTAACGTTGCTCCCCAATACCGCCCTCCCCCAACGTGCTGGGGTGTCCGCTATGTCCATTTCTCGAGATGTTGATTTTTCCCGTCTAGGAAGCTACCGCGTTGGATGGAGGTATTATGGTCTGGAACTGTCGTAGTTGGCTCGTCGATGGAGTAAGAGAGTATAACGGGTCCGCTCTGCCCCGACGGGCTTTAATACCCCTCGAGCGGGGGGTTGCCAGTTATTGGTTTAATGGGCAACCCCTCCGGAGGGGGAGGGGGAGGGGGACTCACGATGGTTCAATAGGGGACCCAGCCGCGGGTTGCCAACGCGGGTGTTTTAGACGGGAGTAGACTAATTATACCAGCACCATATTGCTTTTTTACTTGCATGTTGACAATATGAGAGGGATGAAGACCCGTGGTCCTAATAATTAGATCCACGTCATCACGTTGGGCTTTGGACGGCATACCCCCTTTACCCGCGAGTAACCCCACGATGTCTAGAATATTGTTGTTGCTAGGCGAGTCCAGTAGCCATCCATCCTTGTCCCATCTAATTAAGGGGTTGTTTTTAACTCACTCCAGAAGCCCTAAAGCATACAGTATTTCGGTATATTTTATGTGGGCAGGTAGGAGATGATCTAGACTGGGATTTTTGGAAGCATTCATCATTACTGAAGTGGCTTTCATTAGTACGGGCGATGGGAGTTTGGTTTTGTGCATAGCCCTCGCCGATTTCTCATGACGCGAATGAGGTGTTGATTTCTTTCTCTTTTTCCTCGATGGGATCTTAGGAGCGAGTTGCGGCGGGAGGCGGGAGGCTGAGCTTGCCGGAACATGTTGGGGGGCCGAGCTTGCCGGGACGTGTCGAGGAGGCGAACTTGTTGGAACGTGTTGCCCGGAGGGGGGACCCTCGATGCTTGTTAAAACACGTTTGGCTGTGGATTCGGGGAGGAGATAATAGCTACGCATTATGCGAATAGTTTTGAAAGTAGACCGGCAACTGCGGGGAGAAGAGCGGCTAATATACTACCCCCCGCCTCACTACCTAGAATTAATCTCTTTTTGGTTAAAGATGTTTTCTTCCGGGCGACGGCTCGTATATCCTCTCGATGGTGTTGTAGCTTTCTTATAATTCTACTATTCAGGGTGAGATGTTTCTTTAGAAAGTTTGAGAATATCTCAGAAATACAGTTTAAATGCTCGCGTCCTAGTTGTTTAATGAGGTTCTTCCTTTCCTTGGGGTTAAGTTTTTTAAGTAGCAGTAAAAACTGTTTATGTACAGCGAGTAGGGGAGGCTTACTGCTCACCTTGGCATGAGGTCGGAGGCCTTAATCCAGCTATCAAAGGAGGTAGGATATCCGACCCAATGTACGAAATATTGTGTTCCTCCTTTGCTTTTGTGGGTTCTCAGGATATTAATATCGAATGACTCGGGTAGGGAACTGGCCACCAGTTCTGATCTGTAGAAGATGCCCTCTACGGGCTCGTCGGCTAGGTCTTCCAGGAGATAGGTTTTGGGTTGATGCTGGTGTTTTATTTTTCGAATTCGGAATAGCTCAGGGGTGTTCTGCTGAGTGTATCCCTTATGGAAAACGGATGAACGAGTGCTACCCACAAGACGCACAATCTCTCCAACGGCTAGCTCAGGACTAATGGGTCTGAAGGGTTTCTGGGTTTTTTTATACATTAGATGGAATTGACGTACAATGTCGGATGGTTGAGTTAATTTATGCACGAGGATGGGGGTTTGTCCATTTTTTAATCCAGAGTGAGGGGAATTATTGTAGGCCTCGACCATGTACTGGAGATGGTTAATAT
Source organism: Paralithodes camtschaticus (assembly GCA_018397895.1). Taxonomy (NCBI): domain Eukaryota; kingdom Metazoa; phylum Arthropoda; class Malacostraca; order Decapoda; family Lithodidae; genus Paralithodes; species Paralithodes camtschaticus. Next base: position 25,513 of record JAGKTK010010177.1, on the reverse strand, counting down.
ATCGAGGGGAATTCCGCTGTGTAATAAAGCGATATAGATGGGATTTCAATGTGCGAATGGCTCGTTCGGCGATGGAAGCTTTAATCTCGCTAGAGTGAACGCTATATAACTTAATCTTGCGAGATGTTAGATATTCCTTCACTTTTTTATTATAAAACTCGGTGCCTAGATCGGTGTTCAATCTTCTCACACCCCTGGATTCATCGCTTTCCATAATCCTCTTAACAGCCGTTAGCATGGAAGTCGCATCTTTCCGGAGGCAAGGCACGACCTGCATAAAACGAGAAAAGACGTCCACGCAGACTAGCAGGTATGATATATTGTCGTTGTCTTTCTTTAAATGACGCATATCGGCTAAGTCGGCAGCCATGATGATCTTGGGCTTGGGGGAGAGAACTTTCTGCCGGGGGAATTTCTTCGGCTGTAGCTTATTGTAGCGTGTAGGTTTTGCTGCTCCTGAGAAATCCCGCCACGTCTCGCGGGGTTATGGAAGGATCAATGCCTCGGGCCTTATCCCATAGTTTCTTTTGAGAAGACAGCCCGTACGGCTGATCGTGATGGCTGTAGAGAACATGTAATAGCTCTCGATGCTTAGAGCTCACCATTGGAATACACGTTCGCAGGGCGGTTCACCCACTATATTTGTACTGAATTGCAGGGCTTCGGGAGTATTTATACCCAAGTCGACTAGGAGATAGCCAAAGGGTTGGGAGAAAACGGCGGATTTGTATATTTCAACAAAATCACTGGCTCGGTCTTTGCCGAATATTTGCCTTCCGAGTAGCTGTATTTGCGATAAGTCACGTTGTCTCAGTAAAAGGAAGTGCGAACAGTTGAGACTAATATTCCTCGCATGTTTACCACCCATGTATAGGTTTTGGGTTATGAAGATACATGAAATGTTATTATGTCGGCCGTGGGTAAAAGCGTCAACGACAAATTTATTTTTTACAGCCTCCATAAATAGATCGTCAATGACAAATAAGGTTCCTCTTTGATCGTAAGTATCCTCATCACTTATAGGATTCACTATTTCTGGATGCACGGTTACCTTAGACCCTATTTCTTTGTCATGCTCTAGAGGATGCGTGGCAAGGCCGCATATAACAATCTTTTTAAATTTATTATGGTACTTGGTTATAAGTTTATTGACCAGTTCAGATTTGCCCGAATTGCTGTACCCCGCTACTATTACGCGAGCGCGGTGTTTGAATATGTCGAGCGCATCGGAGGTGAATGCGTCCATCATGTTGGCTTCTATTTAACTAAGACCTTTACGAGGTTTGAGCACATATATAACTAAGTTAGGTTAGATGTGAGTGTGTGCGTGTATGTAGGCGTTATATAACTAGGTGTCATTATCGATGTATATAAGGGAGCGATAAACCGGGAGATGAGGGAGAGAAAGAGAGAAAGCCTAATTACAGTGGAAGTTCTAAGTTAGGTTGGGCAGGTTAAAGCGCGTAGACTTAATTAGGTTGCGTCATGTTAGGTAAGGACGGGATCATTGACATTTCAGGCTTTTGGCAGTTTTGGTTTTGGCCGTTTTGGGTTTGGCCGTTTTGGTTTTGGCCGTTTTGGGTTTGGCCGTTTTGGGTTTGGCCGTTTTGGTTTTGGCCGTTTTGGTTTTGGCAGTTTCGGTTTTGGCAGTTTTGGTTTTGGCCGTTTTGGTTTTGGCAGTTTTGGTTTTGGCAGTTTTGGTTTTGGCAGTTTTGGTTTTGGCCGTTTTGGTTTTGGCAGTGTTGGTTGGATTTCCCCCTACTAATTTGGTGTATCCGATTTCACAGTCACGTTTAAGCTGTATAATATTTATCCTATTATTGTACTCTTCTTTGAGGTTGTGACCTAGGTTATGTTGAAGAGCAAGTATGGTGTTAGTGATGGGGTAGTATTATACGGATATGTTGCCATCCCTCACTCCCTTATTATCGTGCGTGTTATTCACGGTAGTGTGTACGTGAGCGTTATTTCGAAGACTGGGAGGGATGCGAGAATACTTTAACCCTTTCACGTTTTTCTGACGCAGAGGTTACCAGATTAGCAATAATAAATAGAGTTCTCTCACTCTTATAATTACCTCTCCATAATTAGTTTTCTGTCCACAGCTAACTCAAAGACAACTGCAGATGTTGAAGTAACTAAACTAAAGGTTTCTAAATACCCCTGATGGTAACAAAGGCTTTACATTATCCCTAATAGGCTCAAAATTGCGTCAAAAACGTGAGAGGGTTAATCGTTAGGAGTATTGATTATGTGGAGAGTTAATATTTTTTTGGGGTCTAAATATATATTATTATATTTTTTTAGTTTCCTCGCTAGATCTTCATCAAGCTTTAAAAAAACACTCCCCAGACCCCCTTCAAGATACATATATACATTTGTCGATAGAAAGATGTCCCGGCCGAAAGCCGGTTCCTCATTGTATTACAGGCTCGCTATCGCTCGCCAGGAAAAAATCGACACCTATATGGCACGAAAAGTATTAAAATTGACAACGAAATGGGGCGAAAGGGGTTGAAATAACCAAATTAATGGGCCAAATGTCATAAAATATGAAAACTACTGGGGCTAAGCATGAGGAAGAAGGGGGACCAGAAAGCCGACCCATCTCCCATTAACGCAACCATACCCGTCCTTCCGTTTACATGAAGGTAAGCCATTTGTTGGTGTTGTTCATTGTGGCCAAATATCTTCTATTTGTAAATAATGCAGTGCGGCATACCTTTCCATGTATAATCTCGAGTGGCTTAGAGTTCTACAGTATTAACAATATTTACGTCGTGTGAATATTACTTACACTTCTTTTACAGTATATGTACGAATTGTGGCGATATTAGGTGTGGGTTTGTAATTCCTCTTACTCGCCCACCATCCCTCCTCCCCTCATACCATCCCTTCCCCTCAATCCCTACTAAAGCGGGCGTCCCATACAGTATGTAAAGACCCGAAAAGAGCTGATCTTTTCAAAATATTTGAATTGATCGATCGGTTTTCTGACGTGCAGCAATCGTTTTTGACGTACAATAGTCGGGAAAAATCGGGCAAAATGTATTTCTTTTCCCCCCTATATATCTCTATTTTCGTATCTGTTTTTTGTACTTTTACAATAAAAAAAAATGTGTAATATGTTGTTTGCCATATCCTTGACCTAATGTAAGTTTAATTCATGAAAACGTTAAGATAACTCTGCACAAATATGACTTCAATTACCTAAATATTTATAGAAATGTTAGTACCAAATAATCCTACCATAATATCTCGTGCAACAAACATAGCACAAACCAAGTACAGAAGGCATGAAATACAATAATGATAAATAATGATAAATAAAATAATAATAATTAATATAAATACATGTCAGGGAAAATAAATAAATTAACAAAAATATAAGTTTGTTACAAATTCCTAGAACAAATAGGAACAATGTTGAGTGGCAAAATCAATTAGAAAAGAAATAGAAATGTGTAGAAATCTATAGAACAATTATGAACCATGTTGAGAGTGAAAATAAAATATAAAATATAAAAGAGATGGAAATATATGGAAAAAATAGGAAACATGTTGAGGGCAAAGCAAATGTTAAAGAAAAATATAAAGGAGATAGAAATATTTAGAACAAATATGAAACACATGTTGAGAGGAAAAAAAAAAATAAGAGAGAAATATAAGAGATAGCAATATATGGAACAAATATTAAACATGTTGAGGGCAAAGCAAATGTTATAGAAAACTATAAAGGAGATAGAAATATTTAGAACAAAATTTAATGTGAAACCTATGTTGAGAGGGAAAAGGAAATATAAGAGATAAATATAACAGAGATAGAAATCTATAGAACAAATATGAAAGATATGTTAACGTTTACATGGCCAGGTGTCAAATGTCACCTGTGCTATATTTTCAAGGTTTGGTGGTAGACTGTGTGGGGGTCTACGGCCCCCGACCTTTATATACGGTTGGGTACTTGGTCGTGCTTCTGTCGTAGGAGTCGACCCTGTCGGGTGACACACGTATGTATCGTGCGACACACTTGCGCACCACATATGCTGCTCGTCTGGTAGGCGGCTAACATCCTACCAACATCCTAACAACATCCAACTTAGCGTACTGTGAACGTGTTGCGCGGACGTGTGTGTCGTACTGACAACAGGAATGTGTGGCAGACGTAAATGTGTCGTAAGTGATGTGTGACTGACGTGTGAGTGACGTGCGGCTGTCCTTGTCTGGCGAGCCTCGTGTCAAACGTGTCGATTCGGCAAAAAGTTGTTAAATCGGCTAACATCGGCCGTTGTCGTGTCTTGACGTACTGTATGGGACGCGGGCTTTATCCTCCAACTCCCCCGTCCCCCCCTCCCCCTCCATCCCTCCTCCTCCACCCACCCCCCCTTCTTCCTCAGTCAGACACCATTGGTCTGGTTAGCCAAGAGTTGTGTCGAGTTGCTTGAAAAATCTTATCTGATTAGTCCTTTAACTCACATTACCTGGAATAAGACCTCCTGACTTCGTTGTGTTGAATGATGGACCATAAACATATTTCCAAGGTTACATAGATGGTTTCTCGTATATAAATCCCACTGACTACGTTGGTGTCCGAGGAATGAAACAGTTATGATGATGTACGTATGTATAGGCTATACTGAGGCACATACCCCATTGCTGGGGGTGGTTGACACGAGACAGAGCCCGAACAGAAACAACATTTAAAGTTCCCGTTCTCAGGATTCGGGACCATTTTCGCGTTCTCTGGCCCGTTTCTATGTCTCGTCGAGTAGGAGAGAGTTTGGTCAATATAAAGTGTATGTAATTATATTGCTAACAAATTGTTATGATTGTTGTTATTTATTTTAGAGTTGTGTAAGGGTGTTTTAGTTTGTGATAATAGAAGGAAATGCATAATTACCCATTACACAACAATCTATGAACACGCCCCTCACTAGTGAAAAATAATTGTATTTGGCCATAACCGATTGCTGTGGGATACAGAATATGTTGAGTGGGGGGGGGTTTGCCCCACCTCCCCCCCTCCCCCAAGGACTTATTGAAATCCTCATATATTTCAACAGTAGAGGGCACAAATCTCAGTTTCCCAAACGCGAGTCGCCGAGGCTACTCACGGCGGATGTAAACAAACCCACCCGCCTCTTGCGAGGTTTGCAGGTTGTGATATAGAGGATTAAAAACAAAAATCAGGATCAGTAATAAATTTTTACGCGCATTAACCCCTTATTAGCGGGGCCCGACTTAAGTCCGTACCTAAAAACCTGGACTATGTGGCGGGGCCCGACTTTAGTCTGTGTGCAACATTTTTGAGCAAGAATGGCTCTGAGAGAGAGACGAGCGACAGGAGAAGCGTAGGTTACCTCATGACCGCGCGCCTACTGACATCTACTCCACACAATTCCACCCTCCCTACCTCTCCACACAGGGAATTATATAAGGAAATTACCATATTTTAGGGTTTTTGCACTCGCCTTGCACGATCGTTGCAAGAGAACGCGTGGTCGTAGAAGGATGGTTCTGGTGTCATTGGAAAGCTCAATTTACGCCCTTTCAAGGATACATAATTGTATTACGCTCTAGCTCTTGTTTATGCATGAAAAAGAGCACGGAAACAAGGCCATTTAGGGTTAAAACAAAAACGGCTTGGCGCGTAGTGGAAAAAAACTGACGGGCCCGCTCATAAGGTGTTAATACATATATATATAGGAATAAAATACATGGTATAGGAACCTTATAGGCCACGATAACATCGATGTCTGAATGTAATTACACAAACTTTATAGTGTCCGAAAGTTCTGATGATAGGTACCGGAAAAATCTTAACGAACATAGCCACATCAGTTTTTTACATATATAACCTACGGTGACAACAATTATTCCAGAATCTCTGCCCCCAACCACACCCCCACCTTAACCCTGTTTGGTCCGAGGAAGGTCTTTTTGGCCTCCCCTTGTTTGCTTCATTAGTTTTGCGACAAAAGACGTTTCACCCCTTTAGTTTTGCGATAATAAGACGATGCATCCTATTCAGCTGTCGCTAATTGTCTGGGAGAGCGATAGGAAACCTGTACATTAAAAGACATCAGCCTTCGGCCGGGATTTTTTTTTTTATGAGAAAATGTCCACAATTATCTTGAAGGGGGTCTGGCTGGACATCTTTTAGTTTGAAGAAAGTCTGGGAAGGTGTTTTTGTTAGCCTAGGGGATAAACTATAATACATTGCTCAACAAGATAATATAGTAAACAATTTATAATAACCCACAAATGGGCGAACCAGTTAGTGGTAGTACAACACCTAATGGGTTTCACAACATGAAGTATATCCATATGTTAATATTCAATATGAATGCAACACACATCCATTACTAAAAGTTATTTGTGGACACAGTTTCACATATCCAGTATATATGTGTAGTACCTGGCAGTGTGTTTGCATACTCTGGGTGTCAAACAAAAGCAGAGTTCATTATTTTTTAGTTTATATTGTTGTATATGTAAATATCAAATTATGGTTTATGGTTCCCATTATGTCTCTGGAAGTGATAACATTGCCAAAACAATGCTAGTTTGTGATAATGTTCTTGTATTCCTTATCATAATCATTAAAGTCTTCAACAAACAAGTTGCTTCGGTTTGACACCTTGAGCCGTCCTCGTTTCACATAAGTACACTCTAGGATATTAGTCATGGTGGTTTCTGAAGCCTCAAACTGTTATATGAATCCACGAAATGCATTACACAGTATAAGGTAATGCATTCATGAGAAGATCTAATTCCGTTTGGGATAGCCTCGAAATGTTAAGGTCACGACATATGACCCTGAATGAACAGTCGCGCTAATAAGTGATGTTCCGGCACCAAGTATGTTTTAATCAATAATTGGTATCAGCAATATCAAAGCATAATATCTTCATATCGAGTGAAATATACAACCATGTTCCCACACTTAACCACCCTATTCAACAACTGACAGACAATATTACAGCACAGAGCAAGCTAAACGTAATGACAGCTGGACCATGACTTATTATCGCATTTGCACAGTTATCTGGCGGACACTATCCTCGGTTTTCTTGGTTTAACTTGGCGGTATTTTTAAATCATTAACAGCCGACTTACCGGTAATTAACCCATTCAATACCGGTGACGTCCTTTTAACTTTATTCTGGCTGTATGTAGATTATTTTATTCAGCTTAAAAAGGACCTCAGCAATTAACAGGCCTTGAATTGTCTCGCTTAACTTTTTTTACTTCCACAGATCCTTCTTATACTACATATAATCGTCTAAATAAAGCTAGAATATAGTTTTAAAAAGACGTCACTGATACAGTAGGGGTTAATGAGAAAATATGAAATTACTATGTATCTATGTATCTATTGTTAAATACAAGAGATGGAAGAGAAGCAGTGATTGAAGCAGAGGTGGATGGAGATGGTTACCCAGGCCACCCAGGTGGCAGGGAATGAATGAAAGGATTGAGGAAAGTGAGGTGAAAGAAGCAGTGAAACAAATGAGAGCGGAAAAAGCAGAAGGTTTGGATGGTATTGCTGTGGAGTGTATAAAGAAGGGTGGAGATGTGATAATAGATTGGTTGGTGAGACTTTTCAATGTGTGCTTTGCTGTGTCAATGGTACCAATACACTGGAAGAGTGCATGTATTGTGCCGTTGTACAAGGGGAAGGGAGATCGGCAGGAGTGTTCAAGTTATAGAGATATTAGTTTATTGTCAGTGGTTGGAAAGCTGTATGGCAGGGTGTTGATAGAGAGGATAATAAAGTGTACGGAAGTTGCAATAGGAGAAGAACAGTGCGGTTTTAGGAGGGGAAGAGGGTGCGTGGATCAGATGTTTGCAGTAAGACAGTTATGCGAGAAGTATTTAGAGAAGCATAAGGAGATATTTTGGGCTTTTATGGACTTGGAAAAAGCGTATGATCGTGTGGACCGTGAAGCAATGTGGAAGGTGTTAAGGATTTATGAAATAGGAGGAAATTTGTTAGAAGCAGTTAAGAGTTTTTATGAAGGGAGCAGAGCATGTGTGAGAGTAGGAAATGGTGAGTTGAGTGAATGGTTTGAGGTAAAGGTAGGTTTGCGACAGGGTTGTGTAATGTCACCATGGCTGTTTAATATGTTTATGGATGGTGTGGTGAGGGAGGTGAAAAGGAGAACTATGGGAAGAGGATTGGGTTTAGTAGGAAAGAATGGTAGAGATTGGGAGTTGAATCAGTTGCTGTTCGCTGATGACACAGCATTGGTGGCGGATTCTGATGAGAAACTGCAGCGGGTAGTCAAAGAGTTTGGTGTGGTTTGTGGAAGGAGGAAACTGAAGGTGAACGTCAATAAAAGTAAAGTAATGGTGTGTAATAGGGAAGAGCATAGGGTGAATCTAGATGTGAGGCTGGATGGGGAAATATTGGAACAAGTAGAGTGTTTTAAATATCTAGGAGGAACGATAAGTAGGAGTGGAGGTATGGAAGTGGAGGTAAAACAGAGAGTGTGTGAAGGAAGGAAGGTTTTCGGAGCAATGGGAAGTATGTGGAAGACGAGACATCTCGGAGTGAAAGTAAAAAGTGCACTGTACCAAGGAATTGTTGTGCCAACAGTGATGTATGGGGCTGAGACATGGGCTCTGAAGAAAAAGGAGAAAAGAGGGCTGGATGTGATGGAGATGAGCTGCTTGAGGAGTATGTGTGGAGTTACTCGTAGAGACAGATTGAGGAATGAAGAGATACGTAGGAGAGTGGGGCAGCAGGAACATTTGTCAGCCAGAGTGGACAGAAGGGTGCTGAGCTGGTATGGTCATGTTGAACGAATGGGATATGAAAGGCTCACAAAGAGAATATGTGAGTCAGGTACAAGGGGAGATAGAAGGGCAGGAAGACCCCCATGAGATGGAGAGACTGCGTAAGAAAGGCTTTGGATGATAGAGGAATTACTATAGATCAGGCAGGGGAAGTGGTGGTGGACAGGAGTGAATGGAGAATGCTTGTGAATAGTTGAGTGAACACGTGGTCATTTGGAGTAAGGGGTCGGGCACAAGTTGGACTAGATAATAGTCCATCAGGCGCCTGGCCCGGGGAGACGATTAATATGCAGGGTATGCCTGGAAGTGTGGTGGGAGGGCTTGTGGCTTTGGCTCCGCTGCATGTCTGCCTGCCGAGATCGGAACCTCTCCGGGTGGTCAGGGGCCGGGGAGTGCTGGAGCGACCTTTGTAACCCTGGTCTCTGGGTCTTCTCCTGGGTGACCTGGATGTGTATGAGTTTGTGTTTTTTATCTGTGTTTATTTTTTGTTTTATGTTGTTTTTGTGTTTTCCCTGTTCTTGCTCTGTCTTGAGTCGGCTACCCCCAAAATGGAGATTGGCCTGAGCATATAGATAGATAGATAGATGTATCTATCATATTAATGCCAAGTTTGCATAATTAATAACATATTTAGTAAAGATAAATCGCCGCAATAGTTAAATAATTAATATTGGGACAGGATTTGTTTTTGCCAGCTTAAACATATATAACAAAAAAGAAACCACAAACAAATAAAACTATTCTCTGTAACTCGGCGTAACTCCTCCCTCCCTCTCACCTACATATCACCACCACCTCCACATAGACCAGTCGACGGTGGGTTGAATAAGGAAACAAAATCATGGAAAGCTGCAATAAGTTTTATCGTCTTCGTAATAGGGTACTTTATAACATATCAAATTTGCACCCCTCTACCGCCCCGGATTTGGCCGCCATCTTGAAAAAAGGCGGCCAAAAAAATTTTTTTTTGTAAATATCTCGCTTAGGACTTGATTTAGTGGAAAATGTGACGATATATAAAATAGTTAACATACAATTTTCTATAACAAAATATTTCATACATTTTGTTAGTGTGCAGCGTGGTTTTGACGCTAGAGGTGCGAGAATATTCGCACTATTTTTTTCGCGGCCCCCGATCTTGACTGTCTCTTTTTTTAAATACGAGCTTTTCTGGCATCTACATGCTGCTCTCCCGTACTGTAAGCAACATCACAATATTCCTCAATCTTTTCTGTGATCCTCAAAGTGGTAGGCATTCCGACCACCCATTTAGTCAGCATCGAGTCAGTCATTTCTCTGCCTTGTGTCAGTCCAGCAGAACTCTTCATGGATCACATCAGTGTCTGTTCAATGGTCATGTCGGACCAGATCCTGAACCAAAACTTTTCTGATCGCCTTATTGTAAAATAGCCTCTCTGAACATAATCCTCATATTCCTTGGGGGTAATGCACTCCTTGAAACCAAACATGTCTTGCAAATACAAATTATCTGATTTTGCATACAAAAAGTGACCACTGGCATGAAAATAAGGTAGCATCTTTTGAATTGTTTCAAGGTGTAATTGCCAGTTGTCTGAACGTTCTGCTTCAATAAACTGTTTGACCAGTGTTACCATTTCAAAGTACTGCACCCAAAGTTTTGCAGTGTCACCCTTACTCTTCATCATGTTCACGGTACCATGGAATTTACAGAGCACATTTTGTAGTATTTCATGGGCAGACAGTGTAGAGTCATTCTCCTGTAAAGTCGCTTCCATTGTTGACTGTTCATCAGCAGAAAGAT
>JAGKTK010010177.1:661-14689 GCA_018397895.1 Paralithodes camtschaticus | reverse complement strand
GAACGTTCTGCTTCAATAAACTGTTTGACCAGTGTTACCATTTCAAAGTACTGCACCCAAAGTTTTGCAGTGTCACCCTTACTCTTCATCATGTTCACGGTACCATGGAATTTACAGAGCACATTTTGTAGTATTTCATGGGCAGACAGTGTAGAGTCATTCTCCTGTAAAGTCGCTTCCATTGTTGACTGTTCATCAGCAGAAAGATCAGTTTCATTCAGAATTACTGTAGCCAGTGCAGCTTGTATTAGTATATGTGCTCTGAATGCTCTTGCATAAGCATGACCACTCAACATTTTGTCTACAGATGCACTTGCATAGACAGCACTAAAAAGTTCCTTTTTTCCACTTCCATTCATGATGTAACCAATTGCACCCATGAATGACATCAGTAAGTGAAAACCACCAAGACGTACAATAACATTACTTAGTGGTGATTCTTGGCCACATTTTGCAACAATGTCACGAGCCTTAATATACAAAGGCTGGTCAAACGTTACAAAGCAAGTTTGTTGTGTCAGCTCTTTGCATTTCTCCGCAGCTTGGTTAAGTACTGTGTATATGGTGTGTATGGGAGGTGTGGTGGAGTGGTCATGCCACTGGATTGGTAATCCAACGGACCCGGTTCAAATCCCGATATGTCAATTGGAAGATATTATTGGGATTGAATTTGTGCTGTACCTAGTTTCAGTGCATTACCACAGAGCCCACCGAAATGCCAAAAAAATTACCCTCATTGTTCCCTGATTAATAACACTGTATGAATATTCACATATTCAAAATATGTTACAGGGGGACAATGCCTAGTGAGTTCACTGCTTAATATGTGGCGTTCTGAGAGTGAGGGTCTGAGTCTGGAGGATGAGACGGTGAAGCACTTGAGCGAAGCAACCAGCCGCTTCAGAGATGGAGCTGCTTTGAGCCAAGATGGATGCTTCACATGTCTCACTCCCCAGACTGGAACAAGACCTCACGGGCTTCACCGTGTTGAGCGGTGGAATGTACAGGCTCTCAGCCTATGCCCGAGAGGGAGTAGTTGGAAAATATAAAAAAAATAAAAAAATAAAAAAACATAATAATCCGTTGGTGGAGCATTTATGAATAGAAGGTATGAGATGTGAGATACATCATAATGCAGGTCTGCAGTACATTTCTCCATGTAACCATTCCAACCTGGACATTCAGTCTTCATTTGCCATTTTCCATATAGCCACTGGAGTTCCCTTGTTGATAGTGAGGCAGTGGTGGGAATTGGATTGATATTTGCTAAATCTCTGACTGTTATACCCAACAGTCCTCTTGTACTTTTTCTCTCAAAGGCTTTCATGGGAACATGACCAAACTGTCCAACAGTGGATGCAGAGTGGATCTTTTCTAATCTTGTGATAGGTTGATCTGAAGTAGGGTCATTAGGAAAACGAGTGACACACTGAATCCCTCCCATACTGTGAAAGGTGTTGAACCCATCAATGGTACAGATATTTACATCAGCATTGTCAAATACAAATTGTGTACGTGAGTCAGTCTGAGGCTCCCTGTCTGGATGTTGCAACGCTGAAACTTGAAAGAGTGCTGCCTCATCATTGGAAGCACACAGCCCTAAGGTAGAGAGAACATTCAATAGATGCTTAGAACCATACTTTTGACTGAGATTAACAGCAAGGCCTATTTGTAAAGGTGATCTAAAAGAATTTGGTCTTGCTGCTGTTAGGATAGCATGTGCAATTGCTGTACACTTCTTCTCCCATTTACTTTTACCTCCTTTCTTGTTCTTCAAGACAGCAGTTTTAACAAGGCAATCGAGGGTATCTGGTGTAAGAGATTCCAAATCAGTCAGGAATTTATCTGGTGGTGGATACTGATCAGTCTCATAAATCTGTGACTTGATATCTTCAGCAATTATTTTTGCGGCTGTTTTTACTATCCGAAGCTGCTCTTCTTTCTCATAAATACTTTTTGTTTTTTTCATACCAAGCATCAGTCAGATTTGTTTTCCCTGTGTCACGGAAACGAACCACAGGCTTTCTGTTTATGTTTACAGATACAACAATGTCTTCTCCATATTTTTGCCTCAGTTCAGATTATATTGTTTTCTCAGTTGGTAGACCACCCTCATATCTTTCAAAAATGTAACTGAAAGAAAATTGGCATTCTTGTCGACTTTCCTCAAGGTAGGTAAAAGCGCGAGTCATTGCCTCTGAAACTGTAGCACTTTTGGGACGACCACGTTTCATTCCAGAGGATGTTTGGTAGAATTTGTTCATGCATGTTGAATGGTACCTTGCCTCTGCAGCAACTAAATCAACTACATTACATATGCGGGTATTAACTGTTTTGCCCCAGTCATCACTTCTCTTCTCACCCGCTTTCAAAATAGTGTCTTTAACATGGAGAGTCTCCACACGGTGCACAGTTTCACACACAATTAAAAGTGTTTTGCTTTGTTTTTTTCAAAAAACTTGTCTGACGCAACTTCTCCCCAAACAAAAATCAGTCATGAAGAAAATCAAAAACCGATTCTAGACATCTGAAAGACGTTGTAGGCCTTGGAGAGGTTTGCCGTCTTGAGTGAAAAGCTTCAGCACTTCTTTCTTTGGTATACACTTTCGTACATTTCTCATGCACTGTCACATTCTAGCTGAGAATGTGTTCCATCTTTCCATTTAATGCTGTAGTCTATCAGTTATCTAACACCTTTCTCGTTAACTTTACGAGTCACTCCCTCAGAAAGTATTCCTTCACAAATGAAGCCTTTCCCTGATGAAGACATTTTTCCACAAAATAAGAATTAATGGCAAGTTAACTGTCCTTGTTCATTCTCCCTGAAACAAAGGAAAAAATACAATTAACATAGGAGCTTAAAGAGTCCTTCAATATACCATTCAAGATCATTTCACATTTTATATTACATAACTGGAGTAAAAAAACAAAAATGGTGCGAACATTCTCGCACCTCTTGCGCCAAAACCGCGCAACGCACTAACAAAAATTATAGAACATGTTGTGTAGAAAATGTTATATAAATTATTGTATATATCGACACATATTCCTCTAAAGTAAGTCCTAAGCGAGATATTTACAAAACACTGTTTTTGGGCGCCATTTTTTCAAGATGGCGGCCACATCCGGGGCGGTAGAGGGATGCAAAATTGATGTTATAAAGTACCCTATAACGAAGACGAAAACACTTTTTGAAGCTTTCCATGTTTTTTGTCCTTATTCGGACTGTTTTCCTCCTCTATCGACTGGCCTAACAACCTAATCCAGCCACTCAGTCACAGTCAGAATGCCCCCGTGAGCGAAAACGACGACTTGTAGCTTAATTAAATATTGATCACCAGGGAACGAACTCTCCGGTGTGTGCTTGGAAAATTGAGAGCGAACTTCAAAGGTAACGAGTTGGGTGTGTGTCCTCGGACTTTTAGGTGTGTGTGTGTGTGGATGTGTGTGTGTGTGTGTGTATGTGTGGAAGAGTGACTTTGGTGTGTATGTGTGGTATCTTGTCTTGTCTTGTCAGGGGGACCCGCAGAGGGCTGTTCTCGGGCAGCATGATGTGCGTGGGTTGTGCAGGGGAATTAGGAGCAAGGGACAGGGTCGGGTTAAGGATTAGGAATGAGGGAGATAATGATTAGTGATCCTACTTCTAAAGGAATCAAGATTGGGGCTATTAACTATGTGAGATGGGAGGTGATTCCACTCTTGGATGCTGCGGGGAAAATATGAATGTCTGAATATGTCCGTGCTTGCCTGATATGTGTGGTATGTTAAGTTGTGGCTGCGTCTCGTAAATCGTATGTGTGTAGGGTGTAAATATGTATGTTTGTCTATGTCCACTAAATTGTTTGTGATTGTGTATAACATTTGTTGTCTGTGTATTTGTCTTCTTGTTACAAGGGGCTCAAGTTTACTGTCTTGTTTGAGCAAAGTGACTGGTGAAGTATGTCTGTGTTCACGTCTGATCCATTTTCCAGCTTTGTTTTGTATGGCCTCTAATTTATTTATATTATTGTGAGTGTGTGGATCCCAGACGGTGTCGCATTATTCTAAGTATCGCCGAACTAATTAATTGAAGGCTAGAATTTTGATGTTTGCGTTACACTTTGTGAGATTCCTGCGAAGTATGCCCAGGGCCCTATTAGCCTTTGCGCTGATGCTGCTCGTGTGCGTGGTCCACCTCATGTCCGCTGAGATGTGGACCCCCAAATATTGATGGGAGGGAACGGTATCTAAAGGGGTATTCTGAAGTTTGTAAGAGAATGGGATGGTTTTGTTGGACCGGGTGTGTGTGTGAGAGAGTGACTTTGGTGTGTGTGTGTGGGTGAGTGACTTTGCTGGATGTATATGGGAGGGGGATTATGGTGTGTGTGTGTGGGAGTGACATTGGTTTGCGTGTGGCGGGAGGGGTGTGGATAATATTATGTGTGGGCGGGTGGCTTTTGTGTTTGTGGGTGGAGTGTGGGAGGGTAACTTCGGTGTGTGGAGGTGGTGTTTGGATGTATGTACCGGCGACGTATTTTATATTTGATGTTAGCTACATTTACACAATTTAATGAATCTTATGACGGATATATAGTAGATAAACGGATTAATTGAAATGGTCTGTATTCTGTTAATTGGTAGACGTCCTCCCTGAGCTGAATAAAATCGTCTAATAGTTGTCAGAATATATTGAAAAGGAAAAATGCCGGTACAGAAGGGGTTAACTCGTCCAGTACCGGTGACGTCCTTTTAACCTTTTTCTTGCAACTATTTGACGATTTTATTCAGCTTCGAATGGGCCTCCAGCAATTAACAAGCTTTGAACTATCTCACTTAACCATTTTTACTACCAAAGATGCTTCATAATAATATTAAGCAGTGCTAATTTGTATAAATATAGGTAGAACAATATTAAAAAGACGTCCCCGGTACAGAAAGGGTTAAATGCATAATAATGTATATGTCGGTTAGTGTGGGTCGTGTGTACGTTTGTGTGCATGTACGAGTTTGTGTGCGTCTGTGAGTGCTTGCAAGGATGTCTCTCTCTCTCTCTCTGGAAACAATTCTAAGAGGCAAGATAGTAGATTATCTGGAGTCAAACAAGTTAATCAGAGATAGCCAACATGGCTTCAGATCCAGGAAGTCATGCCTAACACATTTGTTAGAATTGTATAATAAACTATTTACATATAACAACTCTTAGCTTTAGATTTCCAAAAGGCACTCGATAAGGTACCTCATGGAAAATTATTGAAAAAATTGGTAATGTTGGGCATTAAGGGAAAAGATCATGCATGGATACAAAGCTGGCTGACAAACAGAAGGCAGAGAATTGTGATAAATGGAGTAGTATCTGAGTGGGAGCCAGTTTATAGTGGAGTGCCTCAGGGATCGGTCCTGGGGCCAGTTTTGTTTATAATCTATATAAATGACATCGGTGTTGAACTGAATAATACTATCTCAAAGCTCGCTGATGACACATAGATAGACAAATCAGTATTAACCGAAGAAGACAGAATAAACTGCAATCTGATTTAAATAAAATAGTAGAGTGGTCGGAAAATGGCAATTGCCATTCAATGTTGACAAATGCCAGGTCTTGCGAATAGGTAATACAAACACAAAATCTGAATACAAGATGAATGGCCAGGCCAGCCAATCAAAACAAGTGCATTAGTTAAAGACCTTGGGGTTCTTAATTCTGAAAACCTAAAGACCTCAGATCAATGTGCAGCAGCTGCGAATAAGGCCAATCGAGCATTAGGAGAGAAATTTTATTTATAAAAATTAGAAAATTGTAGTACCTTTATTTAACCCCTAAATGTCGGCGCGCAACATAAGTCGAGTATAATTAATCTGGACTATCTGGCGGCGCGCGACATAGGTCGTGTGGCAATTTCAGCACGTAATGTTGCTGAGAGAGAGAGACAAGTGGTGGCAGGAGAGTAGCGAGCGTATGACTGCTCCAGACCACCGCGGCGAATCTACCGACACGAATCCCACCTCCTCCCTCCCTCTCTCACTCGCTACATACTGAATTGTATGGGGAAAGTGCCGAATTACATGCTTTTTGCACTCGCGTTGCGCGGTTGTTGCAAGAAAACTAGCTGTCATAAAAGGATCATTATGGTGTCATTGGAAAGCTCTGTTTATGCCCTTTCAGGGATAGATACTTGTTTTACGCTCTGGGTCTTATTTAGGCATTAAAATGATCACGTAAACAGCCCTATTTTGGCTAAAAACACCCCGCTGGGCGGTACATATAAATAAACCGCTAGCCCGCTAATCTAGTGTTAAAAGTATAGTGAGCCCCCATAAATATGGCGTGTAATTTTGGTCTCCTTATCTGAGCAAAGACATTGAGAAACTCGAGTTGGTGTAGCGTAGAGCGACGAAGTTGATTCCGTCACTAAGAAGTACATTTGTTTTCACTTAAGAAAAGAAGATTGTGAGGTCAATTAATCGAGTGTTTCAAAATACTAAAGGGATTTGACAATATTGATGTAGATTAACTTTTCAAAATAGATAATAGTTCAGTAACTCGAGGAAATGGAATGAAATTAAAAACCAGGAGGGCGAATCTCGATGTCACAAAGCACTACCAAATTCAAAACTGCCAGGGATAACGACCGAGGACCGATGTCAGCCATGAATGAAAATGTAGATCCGACCAGAACCAAAAATTTGATTAAAGAACGTTCTTTGAGTTCTAAAACTGCAACTTTAAAGGTTTTCTATGCAAACGCTCGTAGCATAAGCAATACATTTTCAGATTTAGAGGAACTAGTGTTTACTGAAAATTATGATGTGATTGGTATAACAGAATCTTTGCTCAATACAGTAGATAGAGACTTTTTAGCAGAGTATTCACTTCCCGGTTATGTAATGTTTGAGAAAAGCCGAATAAATAAAAATGGAGGTGGGGTTTTATTTTATATCAAAGAAAGTCTTAACCCGACCCTCTTGTCAAAACCTCAAATTGTGAACGTCGACACATCTTTTGTGCTAATAAAGAATAATAAAGTTACAAAAATAATACTTGCATTAATATACAGACCTCCAGCTCAATCAGTGCAAACTGACCGAGAAATTTATGAACAAATTGCAGATGTAAGTAACTCACAAGATACCATAATTATTGGCGACTTTGATTTACCTGTTACCAAGTGGGGCGATACTCTTACTTCACACTCCGGACATGACTTGTATACGAACTTGCAAGAGAGTTCGCTTTATCAATTTGTTCGAACACCGACCCGTGGTAATAACGTTCTTGACATTGTACTTGCAACAAAAGAAGAATTAATCGAGAATTAGAATGTTGGTGATGAATTCAGTAACAGCGACCATCGTACGATAACTTTCACTTTAAACTTTACTAGTAACGAACAAAATAGTAGCATCGAAAAAGTCCCTAATTTCAAGAAAGCAAACTTTCATAAACTTAGAGCTATGTTTAAAGAAACTGACTGGAGCTTTTTAATTAACAATAACGACATAAATACATCTTGGAAGTTATTCGAAACCACTTACCTAAAAGCAGTTCAGGACTGCATACCATCGAAAATACGGCGTCCAGGCCATAATAATAAGCCCAAATGGTGGAATAAAGATATTTCAAACTGCCTGCTTGCTAAAAAATTTGCTAATGATAGATTAAAATCCTCACAAAATGACGAAGAGCGGGTGAAATTTGTAGAGCTACGACGACGCAAAGCCAAAAAGTTAATTAAGCAAAGTAAAAAGACCCTAGAGTTACATATTGCGTAAAACAAGGAAAACAAACCCGAAAGAATTCTATAGTTATATCAGAAAGAAAAAAGTAGTTACTTCAACTGTTGGACCGTTTGTCGATGAAAATGGAGAATACACCAAAGACGAAGTACAAATGAGTAATGCCCTCAATACCTTCTTTGCATCAGTTTTTACAACAGAAGACCTCAGTGATATCCCTACACCATCGCTGATTCAGATTGATAATTCAGATGTTCTAAGCAATATCACCGTTACAGAGAGAGAAGTATTGAATTGTTTAGATAAACTCAAGGTAAATAAAACGCCTGGACCTGATACAATCTCGCCTAGAGTTCTAAAGGAAGCTAAGGATGAGCTCTCCAAACCACTGACATTACTATTCAATAAATCCTTGAAGTCTGGAACTATGCCTGATCAGTGGAAGATAGCCAACGTAACACCGATATTCAAAAAAGGCAGCAAATCCCTACCCTGTAACTATCGTCCAATTAGCTTAACCTCAGTTGTATGTAAAATGCTAGAAATGGTCATAAGAGACAGACTCATAAATCACTTAGAGATAAATAACATACTTAAAGATACTCTACACGGCTTTCGTAAAAAACGTTCCTGTTTAACAAACCTCTTAGACTTCTTCCACGATATCCTCAACCTCTACGATGAGAGTAAAGCTGTAGATATTATATACCTTGATTTTCAAAAGGCCTTTGACAAAGTTCCCCACAAACGTTTACTGCTAAAACTAAAAGTGCATGGAATACAAGACGGTGTGTTGAAATGGATAGAAAATTGGCTCAGCAACAGAATGCAAAGAGTAGTCATAAACGGTAAGGCATCTAAATGGACCAATGTAAGTAGCGGGGTACCCCAGGGATCGGTACTAGGACCAATTCTCTTTCTAATTTACATCAATGACATATATGAGGGTCTCACCTGTACAATCTCAAAATTTGCTGACGATACAAAAATTGCAAATAGCGTACTCTCAAAAGATCAAGTTGACGATATGCAACACAATCTAGATAAATTGTCACATTGGGCCCAAATTTGGCAAATGAGTTTCAATGCGGATAAATGTAAAGTACTACATATCGGATACCTAAATGAGAAAGCAAACTATTCGATGAATGGCACTCAGCTTAAGAATGTAAACAGAGAAACCGATCTGGGAGTAACAATATCGAGTAACCTAAAACCGAGTCAACAATGTTCAGAAGTTGTTAAGAAGGCAAACAAAATAATTGGCTTTATAGGCAGGTCATTTGAGCATAAATCCAAAGACGTTATCCTAACCCTTTACAATTCCTTAGTCCGCCCTCTTCTGGAATACTGCGTTCAATGCTGGTGCCCTTATTACCAAAAAGACATAAACAAGCTAGAACGAGTTCAACGTAGAGTTACCAAAATGATACCTAGCCAACAATGTTCAGAAGTTGTTAAGAAGGCAAACAAAATAATTGGCTTTATAGGCAGGTCATATGAGCATAAATCCAAAGACGTTATCCTAACCCTTTACAATTCCTTAGTCCGCCCTCTTCTGGAATACTGCGTTCAATGCTGGTGCCCTTATTACCAAAAAGACATAAACAAGCTAGAACGAGTTCAACGTAGAGTTACCAAAATTATACCTAGCCCAAAGAACAAACCATACGAAGAGCGTCTTAGAGAATTAAATCTATTTCCTTTAACCCAGCGCAGATTAAGAGGTGACTTAATTCAAGTGTTCAAAATTATCAAAGGCATCGACAATATGAACTGTAGTAAGTACTTCACTATCGACCAATCTAATTACACGCGGGGAAACGGTTGCAAAATTATTGGTAAATCTTTTAACTCACACGAATCTAAGAATTTCTTCTTCAATCGAGTTGTCAACTTGTGGAATGGGCTTCCCCGAGACGTTATAGACTGCAGCACCGTTGATTCATTTAAACTCCGCCTAGACAAATATCTCGCATCAAACCCGCGACTGACTGCGTTTGTAAATGAATAACTTTATTTTATCCTCCCCTCAGTTACTAACCCATATGTCCCCTACTAACTTCCTAGTCCTGCCACGGACATTAGTTCCAGGGCAGTAGTTTCCTTTCCAATGTTCCCTTACCCACTCTAAACCACTGTTTGGACACTTGATCCTCAGTGTTTTGGAGGACAAGCAGCCTAGAAGGGTCACTAGACCTGTTGTTGCCTTATTTCCTTTGTACTCCTTTGTACTCCTTTGTACTACTTCACCTACAGTGGGGTCATCGAGTGGAACAAATTGCCAGAGAAAGTGGTATAATGTAAGACAATTGACACATTCAAAAGAAGTGTAGACATTAATTTTGAGGTGGGAATAGTATAGGTAAAAAAATAAAAAATAAACATAATAATAGGTTAAGCATTAGTAGTATATACTATTTCTTAACTTCGTTCTTTACTATAAATTTCCCACTAGAAGTTTTTCTCATTCTGCTGGGGGACTTTTTTCCCCAACTGAATTTCATGCCAACCAACGGTCGGAAAGCGAGGTGGGTGGGGAGAGAGCCTTCTGCTTCGCTCTCCTTGCCCTCCACTTTGTAGCAAATTCTATGTTAGCGTTAAGTCCGGACTATCTAGTAGGGATCGCAAGGTATGTGTGGTCTGTGTATCTATGTAACTCTATGTAACTCTCTCTCGCTCCTATTTTACACACTATATCTAAGTTAGTATGGTAGGGATGTATATTAACTAATCAACATAAAAGAGGATGAACATGAATTTCGGTTATTTATTTATATAAAACCACTATACCCAATGATTGTATATACCTTTTATCATACCCTTGTTTTACCCATAATTACTTACAGTGTATGGATTAAATTATTATTAATTTATTATAATTTATTAGCCATTTTAGTATTAGGATTCGTTTCTTTCTCTCATGATTGACGATTTTATTTAGCTTAGTGAAGACGTATATGAGACCCATGGGTAGAAGAAGGTCTCTATATAACCCTATTTGACCCAAGGAAGGTCTTATTAAGCCAATCTGTTTTGCTTCTTTAGTTTGGAGATATTTGAAGTGAAGGGGTTCGTCCATAATAAGTCAAAACCCCTCAATTACCTACTCCCATATCAAGAGGAAAACACAAACCTACAATGCCACATTGCATCCATACAATGCAGAGCGCACAAAGACAAGTCTCCTCACCTCCAGCAGAAAAGTAAACAGCACCACGGTACCAGCGCGAGACAAAACGAGCCGCTCCCCAGTCATCGAGGCCTCTACATACCTGCCCAGCATGCGCCGCTCCCCGTACACCAAGGCCTCCCACTACCCGAGCCAGATTTGGACTACAGCAAGGAAATGTTTATGGAAATGCACTACCAACCCCGTCAGTTTCCTCGTTTACAACCAGATAATCCAATGCATGCCTAAAACAACTTAGAGGGCAAACAAGCAAAATTCTCCTCATTATCAATTCCCTCCATATCATACCCAAATTACCTGTCTGCAGCAAAAACAGAAAATAATTTATCATCCAAACATCAAGGCATCTTCATACCTCAACCTAATATTAATAGGTAAAGAATGTATTCACCATTATCACCATATATGTAACATAGTTTTAGGGACCTTTTTAACCTTAGCATACATAAAAAACTGTATCACGCATGCCTCTTATATTCCAAAACAAACTGTATCACGCATGCCTCTTATATTCCAAAACGCCACACCTGTAAACCTAAATTAAAATGGAATATCATCTATCCGAGCCAAAAGTTAGGTAGGCAAAATCGAAATTACATTCGGGTACCTCTCCCTCCTGGGCGAACGTGCTTAATCGTAAGTAATCGATTCGGAACAATACTTCCGTAAGGGTTAGCCAAAATCCCCTTAACACTCAACGAGCGGCTAGGTCGGTAACTTCTACTACCTGCCAAGCCGGTAGTTTTACCCTAAACGAGCATATTTCCGTGCTCTTTTTCATGCATAAACAAGAGCCAGAGCGTAATACAATTATGTATCCTTGAAAGGGCGATAATTGAGCTTTCCAATGACACCAGAACCATCCTTCTACGACCACTCGTTCTCTTGCAACGATCGTGCAACACGAAGGAAAAATAGCTAAACTACGGTAATTTCCTTACATAATTCCCTGTTTAGCGAGTCAATGAGTGTGGATGTGTGTGGAGGGGAGAGCAGTTGCCGCGCGGGAGCCGTGCCGGACGGTCAGAGGCAATCTACGCTCCTCCCACCGCTCGTCTCTCTCTCTCAGAGCCAATTATGTGCTCAAAATTGCTACAGACTTAAGTCGGGCCCCGCCACATAGTCCTTGGTTCTCTAGACAGACTTAAGTCGGGCCCCGCCAAAGAGGGGTTAAAAAGTATAACCAAAGGCAGTGTTAGTGATCCCGAAGAAGTGCAGTGTGAGCGAGCTAGAGAGTGTGTGTGAAGAAGACGTCCCCCTGGTGTCAGCAGGATTGGACAACATACGCAGTCACCATGTGTCGCCATATCCTCTCATGGGCTCCTACTTCTCTACTTGAATCACTTAAGTGCCTCTTGTTTGATAAAGGGTTTTTGATGATTATTAGCGAAGGGTTAAACAAGATATGTTAGAGTTCATAATAACGTAATCTTGGAGATTGTCGATTCTCTCTTCTCCTAGCTACCGTCACTCGTTTTGAGAGAACAAAACATACGTTATACTTGGAATTGGTATATATATAATACTTGGGAGATAGTTTCCTATATTCCGGATAAGAACTATACATATATTCGTTCGGGATTATATACATGCACATTATACGTAAATTCCAGTGAACGCTCATTCAGATCTTGTTATATGTATTATTATTAGCTGGGTACGTGATTGCATGTGTATGTCATTCACAGAGAGTGTTTACGTGTCAGTCTCTTAGTTAGACTATTCTAAATATTACGCTTCCTGATTTAAAACTCAGGTTAAGCATTGTTTGAGTTAATGATTTAAACTCCTATCATTTCACGTCGCATTAACTTCTCACCTGACGAGAATCTCAGTCACGCATACTGACTATTGTAATTATTTACCTTATCATTGAATTTATATTCAGTTATTTGAGATTTATCTCTTGTATACATTGAATTAATGTAAAAGTTATTCATCTATCATTTAATATCCTAAATCCCATATAATCGTATCACTGCGCATATGCCTCTGCAGTAACCTTTATATACCTCTCTCGGCAAGCTACCTCGCGGTTGCCAGTTACCATCAGGATATTATTTATTGTGTTGAGACCAACCTCTCTGTGTCTTATTATATTGTGATTAATGTAGTAGCATTGTGTGTATTTATATGTACTATTTTATGATCTTATTTTATTCATTCCTAAAGTTATATTGATCAGGACTATTTATATCTACTGTATATTATTATTTATGTATGGTTGATCCGAGCTCATCACTATACTGTATATATGAGACTCGATCCCCATGCTATGATTGTACCCTAGCTAATTAGGAAATAAAACGTGTGAACCTCAATTGTGTATTCTGTGACATTGATTACGATTGATATGAGCTATATACTATTGAAGTGAGTTATGTACCAGTTGAGTATCTACAGTTCTAAGCTTTCCTAAGGTGGAAATAACGAACTACTACACAGCGCGTTGAATTATAACGTCACATAAAAATATTAATAAGTTTCCGTGGGTTGTTTACCTCCGCATAGCTCTTTGTTCTGTATCGGGGCACAGTACGCTCATGTATCGAGTATTGTTTGCATGTGTGGGAAGGTTCCACCCACACCGCACTTTTTGAATGGGTAGAGTTAAAAGCATTGTTCTCATCAATACACCTCATCTTACTTAGTCCAAACAATATCTGTCCACACACTGCAATGTTTTATGTTGCATCTCTCTCACTCTTCTACTGCTATTACAATGATCAGTGTTCTTCACAGCTTTCTCAGTGTATACCCCCTCCCTTACGGAGAGTGTGGGGCACCCGACTTTCAACACATTACCACCCCTATTCGGTTCAACTCTCTAACCCAAGATTGAGCCGAGTTTTGCAGTCTTTCATCTACTCAACAAGTAAACTCTGCATCTATATATAATGTATATGGATCTATCTCTTTCTATCTATCTATCTCTCAGCCGGTCCATCATTCCCTTAAACTTCGGGAGCTCAGATATTGACTTAGCGTTAGATTTCGCGGAGAGGTGCAGAGAAAAGCGAATAAAATGAAGAGAAATGAGAGAGAGAGAGAGAGAGAGAGAGAGAGAGAGAGTACAAAGGAAATCAAGCAACAATAGTTCTAGTGACCCTTCTATGCTGCTC